>SKCR01007555.1:0-76025 GCA_019454045.1 Zanthoxylum bungeanum | reverse complement strand
ACAATATGATTGTTGTTCACCATGCGGTTTTCCTGAGAGGAATACCGATATGCAGTGGTAAGTGGGAGGACAGTAAAACTCGATGAAAATCGGGGTAATACTGTTCAAGGCACGAAGTCCGTAATGGAACATAAATAGTTCATCAAGGATGAAACTAAACCATTAATCTTCGAATACAAAAGAACCGCGTAGATCGGAGAGAGTCAGAAAACAACCTGGGGTATGGGTTTCTGATCTCACCTCATAAAGATATTAATCTTTGGAGGTATACCAACCGACTACGTTTTGAGGAAGTGATACAAGGTATCGACTCCCTATTATGGCAAAGTGCCAAGAGTCCGAAATGGATACCATGTATAACAACTATGTTTGGATACTAGTTGTTGTACCGCAAGGCATTGTGCCTATTGGTACTGTAAACGTCTTCAAGGAAGACATACATGGATGGCAACATACCAACGTACAAAGCTAGGCTTGTGACTGAAAGGTATCGTTATCAACATTATGTTAATAACGGTTCAACCTTTTACATGTTGCCATAGTAAATCCATTTTGATGATTCTTGTTGATACTGCATATTTCATTTATGAAATACGTTAGTTAAAGATCAAAATCGCTTTCCTGAAAAGGAAACCGTTTGGAGGGTGCTTACAACATCCTGACGATTTTGTATAACCGACAAACAAGGTTTGCGGGTTATTCGATCCATGTTTGGATTGATGCAAGCATTAGGTTCTTGGAACTGTCGTTTTGATGTAATCATAATGGTTTATGATTTAATTCAAAACGAAATGATTCTTTTGTATATAAGGAGGTTAGTGGGAGCGCACTGACAGTGAAATTCCCAATAAAGCAATTGGTGAAAGCTTGGCTTTCATAGATATTCTTTCATAGAAATTCTCCGTAGAATTCTGGGGAGTAACAACCTTTATTCAAGGAATAAAGATCTACTGGGATAGATTTGGAGTTGTTAACACTCTCTGGGAAATTGTACATTTAAAATGTACTTGATATGGTGTCTCATACGCTTTGAGCATATGGAGTCACAATCAGGACAATCCAAGTGATAGTCACTGGATTGAAGTTAAGGACATCTATTAGTATCTTAGAGAACTAAAGATGTTGTCTAAATCTATGGAGAAGGAGAACTTGAAGTGACTGGGATCACTGCCACAAGTTTCCAAACAGTTAAATACTGCGGTACTATAAAGTTTGAATAACGGGACAGTGAGCTGGAAATCTTCCGAGCAAGATACTGTTGTCGAATAAACAACAAATGCGGATTATTGCTACAGCTGAGGCCGCAATAGAAGCCATTTGGGTAGAAAATAAATCTAATTAGATTAGATATAGTTCTGTTAGCAGCTGAGCTAGGCGTCAGCACAAGGCTAAAGAATTAAAGGTCTCATCGACGATCCAGATATATACTTCTATATTCATCTGATTCGTTCGGATCATACATCGTGGCGATGTGGTGATCGTATAAATCGCGTCAGACAATAAACATGGAAATCCGCTGACGAAAACCTTTTCTCAGCAATTTGAGCGAACCGTACATAGTTCAGGTGTATGACACTTGAGTGACTGGCTATGTGCCAAGCGGGAGATTGTTGGATAATATGACCCATAGCGTCACTATTTGTACAGATCATAGTGTTGTTGTACAAATTAACTATGTGACAAGGAAATTACACTCTCATCATTTGTGATTAGATCACCTTAGATATATAAATGAAGAGAGGTCCATATGATTAGTTCCTGGATTGAGATGATATGAGACAGTATCAGTCCACGAAGGATTAATCATTAAATATCCCTAGTCGTAGTATTATCGAGACTGGACATCGATAATGGGGAATAGACTAGTATTGCACTTGTGCGCGTTGTGAGGGCAAAACAGCATAGTTCTCATATATTTGGGTATTGGATACTCATGCAAGTGCGATAGGAGGTTGTGTTTCACCGATGGTACGGGAAACAGCTTCGCTCTGGATAGACCCCTCGGAATCCCATTGGTATTATGACTATGTGTCTTTGGGAGTCCGACATCAGGGTAGGTGTATTTAGTCTTAACCTGAGACTTACACCGCTAATGCTTACGACAATCAATATGCTTTAGTTGAGGTCGTCCAGGACTCTAACCGGTTATGTGTACGCCAATGCTGGGCATATTGAGAATCGTAGAGTATGGGTGTGATGTCAAGACGGAAGTATCACTCCAGTCATAGTGGAGATGATGTCACGCAGGATACGGTATTAGTGCTCTTAAGTGCTGGCCGGCCATCGGGATATTATGACAAGGTCATGTATATCCGATTATAGAGACTAGTTACCAGACATCCGACATGTGCTTCGGACGGGGCAGACACTTATCCAGCCCCAGCCCTAGCACGTGACTATCCGATACTGGGCCGATATACACGATACTTGGTATACTACGCTTGATATAGATCTTAAATATTCTTAGATGAATATGATCGGAGAATTCGGTAGACTTGGTGCTTTGCTAGGAGTCGGCCTTGTCTCGTAAATCGGTAGAACGTAGTACTTGGTACGTACGTGATTCGGATACTCCGACGATCGTATTTACTGCCGACTTATCCGGGGATCTCATGGGTCGCTTCCCAATAATCCACCGATGACATGACTCGCACTCTTAAATAATCTGGGATTATATAGAAGAGAGAGAAAATTAATCTAGGATTAATTACGGAGATATTTTATCTAGGATAAAATATCGTCTAAAGAGAGAGAATGATTAATTTGGAATTAATCGGTAAATTAATATATTCGATATATTAAATGAAATTAGATTTCGACGCGGAATTAAAATTAGATTTTAATTCGGGCAAACGAATTAATTTAGAATTAATTCGTTAGCGACGTGAATAGTGAATTCGCTAGGCGTAATCATTTAATTACGACGCAACGGAAAATTCGCTAATTAGGAATTAGCGAACCCGAGCCCGAATGTGATTGCGAGCTCATTCGTATTTCGAATTCGAGTGCGGCAATGCAAGTCACATCAAGCGTCAAATCATTCGTCACATCAAGCGTCAAATCAAAAGTCACTTTGAGTGATTGATTGATTGATTGATGTGATTGATTGATTGAGTGATTGACACACATCAAGTCACTTTTATAAAGTGACAATGAATAGTTGATGTGTGTGGTTGAAATAGTGAAAGTTGGTGGGAGTATTTACCATTTTATTTATTTGATTTATTATTTGGTAAATGCTTTTTGTATATTTTAAGAAAAATATATAAACCTTTTGGAAAAGGTTTTACTAACCAATTACACAACATTCTTCTCTCTCATTTCTCTCTTCCAACTCACGCCCATTTGGGCAAAAACACTCACTGGTTTCACACAAAACCGTGAGCATGAGTGAGGCAAGAGTTGGGTTTTTGTGGCAAAAACCGCAAGTGCTAGCACACTACGAGATATGCGAAGGTGGTAGGGAGGTTCACCCATGAGTCGGGATTCGTTTGACGCAATCTTGGAGCTCATTTTCGCAGCTCAAAATTCTGATTTGGAGGGCAGTGAACTGCAGTGATTGGCACCACTTTGAGAGCCCAAAATTTTTGTTTGTTGCCGATTCGTCTCAACCGATCGATGTGAGTATTCTGCTACCTCCTTTGATGTATTCACACATGTATTTCATTGCTTGTTTGATCTGGGACCTAGATATAAACCTAACACTTTCATATATTGATTGCATCATTTACCTTAGTCTTGGCTTAACGTATTACAATTCATATATCTATGTTATGATAGCATTTGAGTATTATTCCTTGTGGTATATCAGATGGAAACCCATATATAATTTCCGTAGCCAATTCCGAATGGACGGTAGTGCGGTCTGTACTTGGGATACAATTCCACGTACCACTTGGAAAAGTGCTCACATGTGTGCTTGTGTCCATATTAGTTATCTTCTTTTGCACTATGTCATAGCATGCTTACTTTAATGCCTAATTGCATCCTTAAGTGTCTTGTTGCATTATGTACTTAGTGGACTTTTTTTTTATGCATGAACATGTAATGGCTATTTGTTTATGATATGTCTATGAAATCACATGTTCGCCATTATTTGATTCGCCTTTATGTGTGCTTGTGTGGTTAGCGTGTGCTTGTGTTTCCATGAATACAATATGCCAATGAAGTTGTATGTTCGTTGCTACTTTGATGTACTTTCAAGCATGCAATCTTAGATGTGAAATATATGAACTTAGGTGTAAGTTTTATTTTTGTGCATATGGATTTAGAAGCATGATACTCTTGGAAATAAATGTTACTTAAGCTTGATTAAATTATTACACAAATCCTTTTATTACAAGTGACATAAGTAAGGGACCATTCTGAACCCAATGGTTTGAGGTCTTCCCTTGCGATGGGTGAGTGCGGCCTTAAATCTCATTTTCCCGGTTCACGCAAGGTGGCGACTCCATTATTCTCCGGTTTAGTCCCCGTGGCTACTCCGTACTCCGGACTAGGCCGCGAGCCTAGAACAGCATGCGTCGCCCAGTTCCTGTGTCCCACAATAGTATAGAGAGAATAGTTTCTTTTGTAGTAAGAATTGACGTGAATTAGTTCATGTCTCGAGATTCTTGACTAGCATTAAGAAAACCCTATTAGGTATTTGTTTATCAGATAATGACGTTTCTTGGCTTTAGTGACCTTTAGAGGTAATGTGTCTGACACAGTTTACTAATCAATTATTTGCAATTGTTGTTAATAGTTGAAGGCAAATCATAAAACTAAAGAAATTAGATGCGTATAGTTGTGTATAGGAAATATCGATTTTCACAATTTGATAACTATAGGTATTGAATATCGGATATCCCGTCTAGTTATTTAAAATATTGTTTAATGATTGTTTTGATATTTGATATCATAACTTATGACTATTGGATAGTTACTTGTTCTTTAAAACGGTTATTACATATTTTAACATGACTAGTAGTGACACGCTCAAAAAGTGGTCTTTTACTCCCAAGTATAACAGTGTCGAAGTAATAAAATAACCCGGTGATTCCGGGGTCGATCCACAGAGAATAGATTTAGCAAAATAGAATAATGAGCAGTGCGGAAAAGAAAAGTTTGATTTGTTGAAGTAGTTGGGGACTTTTAGATTGAATTACAGTAATAAAATGAATGCTGGAATTAGGGGATCCACTTTTAGTATTTTAAACATTTAGAAACCTCGTTTTATTATAATCTACAAATTTCCATTGTTACCCACTTAATTTATTTCAGGAATTAATTATGCCAATAAAAAGAACTAGCCATAAAGGCGGTAATCATTTCTGTCAATAATTAGTCCTACCAAGGTACTAAGCATGCCAAAAACATAAAACCAGCCATAAAAGGCGGTGATACCGTTTGTCTGTAACAAGTCCTACCAAGGTACTTAATTATGCCAAAATCGTATAAAACCAGTCACAAAGGCGGTGAAAAGATAAAACCAGCCATAAAGGCAGTGAAAAGATAATACCAGCCATAAATGCGGTATACAGATTGCCAATAATTAATCTAGAATTAAATCAAGTTTTAATCATTAGATTTCAATTTATTTATTATAATAGAAGCGAGTTTGATCTATGTTTTCATTATAAAAGTTTCACCATTACCCCAACATAAAAGAAATTAGCTACTCATTTTGTAATAAAACATACTTTTACTTTTATTATAGAAAGAAAAAGACATTACAAAAGCTTTAAGTAAATAAACAAAGAAGCCACTCTCTCTCCAAGATTTAAAGAGGAATTAGAAAAGAAAGTATGAAAATTTATGATGTCGGATGCTCCTATTTACAGGCAATTTGGGTCACGGGTCGCGACGCCCATTTTCTTCTTGCGTCGCGACGCACGTGCATGTTGGGTATACGTGTCAGAGAAGGGTGAATCCACGTTGGGGACACGTATTGGTGAGTCTGCGGTGTCTTTGTTTCATTAGGCGCGTCGCGACGTGACACAGGAGTGTAATGTGATATGATGGGGACACGTGTTGAAGGAAGGCGCGTCACGATGCGCCGTAAATTATGTGTCGAGACGCATGTGTTGATTTCTGATTTTTGCCCTTTTTCAGTCTGGTTTGTCTTGTCGAGCTTCCGAACAGTATTTTTCCTGATAAATAACATAAAATAACACAGTAAAAACACTCAAAGCATGATATAAAATAATATTTCACAAATGTGCCAATTTAGAGAGATTAGTGAAACTATAAGTGTAAAATGATTAACTTATCGTATAATAAATATGCACTTCTTAGTGTTCATCACACCTCCCAACCAGCTTATTACTAGTCCATAGTAATTCAAGTTGAATTTAAAAAAGAGAAATTTTTATCTAAGTTAACAATTGTTTTCTTTCTTTCTAAATGATCAAATAAATGATTTCTTCTGTACTTTTTACCATTCTTCCTTGTACTCATAAGACAAGGTATTAATCAATATATTGTGCCCACAATATCACAAGTATTTGTTGAAAATAGAGTAATATTTTTGTCCTAAGATTATATTAGGGTTTACACATTTTGGCAGTGAAAGTTTATTTATAAACATATCTTCAATCTATGTATCGAACTTTGGGCCAGTGACTCCCAAACCAGTTGGTTTTAAGGCACTAGGTCTTAAGACACCCCTACGGACTTAATTGCTCGGATATGAGATAAATAGTGTCTAATTCCCTTAAGCTTTCTTTTTAACCCCTGTAATGAGCTTTGGGCCAGTAATTCCCAGACAAGTTGGCCTTAGGGTACTAAATGTTAAAACACCCATTCGTACTTAATTGCTCGAGTTAAAAAGGCTACGGAAATGAACTTTATTCAAACGTCTCGGTTTTTTTTGAGATAATAAAAATTTCACTGCCTTTAGGTGTTACCTCCAACAAATTAGAGAACTGAATATTATAGAATTTTCACTTACCACTCATGATCATATGTTACCATGTTGTTGATAATATCTGTCAGACGAGCATATAAAGATCAAATTTAATCAATGTTTACGAAGAATTCACAAATTTAAATGATTCAAAAAAGAAAGAAACAATAGACAACTTGTTACGAATTATATTGAGATGTGTCTCCGGAGTGAAAACTCCTTACACAGCCACCTCTGAACAACACTTCCACTTGGTTTAGAAAACAAACTTGTTGTTTTTTTGTGTGTATATATATGGATATATATTCTTACACACAAAATAATAACAAAAATAAAAATTTTGAAAGAAAACATCAATTAAACATGAAAATTGCATGAAAATTATATAGTAACTATCCTCTCCCCCTAGCCAAAATGAGACATTGTCCCCAATGTTTAAAGAAAGAAAAGTAGAGTTTAGAAGATATCACTTGGTTAGTGCGGAATTGATAGTTGCAACTAAAGATTACAAATTAATATCCAAGTTTACTTTGCGCTTCTTGCCACGATCGTTACCAGACCAGTTCAACTTGGAAAGAATAAGGTCGATTCTTGGTTCATAAGCTAAGGTTTGGTCAATTAAATCATCAACTGTTCTTGCAGTTAGGAAGATATCTCTTACCGATTTTGAAATATACCCATTTCTTTTGGCATCTTCAAGAAATACAAAAGGAAAATCGAAAAATCCATTAACATTAAACAGCCCAATAGGTTTTTGGTGAATATTCAAGTTTGCCCATGACGAAACAGTGAATATTTCTTCCAACGTTCCGAGCCCCCCTGGTAAAGCAATGAAAACATCAGCATGATTGATAATTTCAGTGAGTCTTTCAGACATACCTGGGACGATACATTCTTCTCCATTCGATTTTCTGATGATGTGGCTTTCTGTTAAAGGTTTTGGAATGATCCCCAAAACCTTACTTCCATCTTCTTATACATCTTTTGAAATACACCTCATCAATCCAAGATTGCCACCGCCATATACTAAGTGCATATTTATGTTTGCCATAACTATACCCAATTCTCTTGCACCCTCAACAAATTCTGGTTTAGTTCCAGAGCTAGTTCCACAAAACACACAGATATTAGTGAATCATTGTTTTGAAGTTGTCTCCATTTGAGCTATCTCTCTTAGCTAGACGTGTTGAAGAAAGGGAAATGATGAGCTGAATTTATAGATCCTGAAAAGGGTGAGTGAGAAATGCACTAATATCTGTAAAATGATAATTATCAGAAAATATATCGTTAACAAAAAGGTTAGATACTGTCGGTAAAAAGTAAATCAAAACAGTAATTTAAAATAAAGGAAATCAATGAAATAATATATACTGGTAGTTGTGATTGTGGCTCACATCTTCCTCTGGTTTTACGTCCAGTAACGGATTGAACGCCATCTATGGGTCGGGGATAGGCTTCCCATCCAATTTTCTTATAAATTGGCAAACATGGTCTTTTAAAGTCAGATTCCCGAGACTGTACGGTTGTCTTTCTTTATGAAATTCTGTGTGTAATCTGAGAATTTCACGATGAACATATCCACTAGGATGCGTCTCAAGGGTTAATGATATATCATCAAAAGGCTCCTTACTCAGTCCATCCCTAATGAATTTTATTTTATCCTCGCGATTATCAGACACCATTCCTAAAGAACGACAACGAGTGTTGCACGTACAATATGCACACTTATAACAAACACTCATTTGTTTAGCTCTTTGTTTTTTTATAATAGGTGTTTTTCCCTGAACCAGACATGTAAGGAATGAAGGAGTTACGTGACTCACATGCCAAACGAACCTTTGCTTCAATTACCCAACGAATATCACTAGGAATACCATGAATCATAAAAATTCTTATTCTTTTTGTGCGGGCTTTGTAAATTTTTGTTAGAGCATTTTGGGGAAGTGCAGGAAAATATTTGTGGAGGTTTGCGAGAGTTTCTTCCATGCCTTAGTTTGTAGGGTATCAGTATTTTTAGGAAACTGAAATAACCAACTTTGAGTCACGGAGTATCTTTATCCGCTACTTTACCTGGGTGTGAGATAAAATAAAATAACAAGAATCCTGCAAAAAATAAGAAAAATGGAATTTATAGAAATATTAAATAGAACATGAAAGAAACTAAATCAATCAAGGTTTATTGGGTCTGACAGGAAAAACGTTTCTTGAAATTTTGAGTACTCCAAAAAGGGTTTCAGACGCTGTCCATTTACTTTAAATACATCACCATCCCTAGGATTCTCAATGTCAATAGCCCCGTATGGGTGAACATGTTTCACAATAAATGGGCCACTCCATTTGGATTTTAACTTTGCAGGAAATAAATGAAGATGGGAATTATAAAGCAAAACCTTTTGACCAACTTCAAATATTTTTCGTGAAATTCGACTATCATGAAAGAGTTTTGTTTCAGCTTTAAGAATTTTCATATTCTCATATGAATCATTCCTTAACTCTTCAAGTTCATTTAGTTACAATTTACGTTCATGACCAGCATTTTCAAGGTTTGAATTAAATGTTTTAATAGCCCAAAATGCTTTATGCTCAAGTTCTACAGGCAAATGACAAGGTTTTCCATAAACAAGACGATAGGGGGACATTCCCAAAGATGTTTTGAAAGCGGTTTGATATGCCCATAGTGCATCAGTTAGTCGAAAAGACCAATCTTTGCGATTTGGGTTAACCGTTTTTTCTAGAATTTGTTTAATTTCCCTATTCGCTAATTCTACTTGTACGTTTGTCTGGGGGTGATAAGAGGTGCAAACTTTGTGTGTGACTCCATACTTTTTCATTAAGGATTCAAAGGGTCGATTATAAAAGTTTTTACCTCCATCACTTATGATGGCCCGAGGAATTCCAAATCGACTCAATAAGTTTTATTTTAAAAATTTGATCACAGTTGTGTGATCATTGTTCCGACAAGGAATTGCCTCGACCCATTTTGAAACATAGTCGACTGCAACTAAAATATATAAAAATCCAAAGGAGGTGGAAATGGGCCCATGAAATCTATCCCCTAACAATCAAAGATTTCGATGACAAGGATGGGATTTAAAGGCATCAAGTTTCTTTTTAAAATAGATCCCAACTTTTGACAATTTTTGGAAGTTTTTCAGAAAGTGTATGTATATTTAAAAATGGTGGGCCAATAAAATTCACACTGTAAGATTTTTGCAGCGGTTTTCTTAGATGAGAAATGACATCTACACACTTATGAATGACAGAATTGAATAACATTACTTATCTCAATGTCAGGTATGCATCTTCTAAAAATCTGATTTGGGCAACATTTAAACAGATAAAGATCATCCCAGTAGAATCTTTTGACTTCGGTCAAAAATTTCCTCTTATCATGTTGGCTCCAGTCTGGGGGTATCTTTCATGTTGCAAGAAAATTTACAATATTAGCATACCATGGCATTGTGTTTACCGAAAATAAAAATTCATCGGTGAAAAGAATCATTGATGGGAGTGGTATCGATTAGTGAATCGTTTGTGAGTCGCGATAAGTGATCTGCAACCACGTTCTCTGCCCCCTCTTTTGTCTTTGATTGTGAGATTGAATTCTTGAAGCAAAAAAATCCACCGAATTAATCTTGGCTTGGCATCCTGTTTAGACATCAAATATCTAACAGCAGCATGATCAGAGTAAACAACAGTTGAAGAACCGATTAAATATTAGCGAAATTTATCCAATGTAAATATTACAGCAGATATTTCTTTTTTCTGTGATAGTGTAATTCATTTGTGCACTGTTTAAAGTTCCACTTGCGTAATATATTACATGTGGCTTACCTTCCTTTCTCTGTCCTAGAACTACACCAACTGCATAATCATTAGCATCACATATTAGCTCAAAGGGCAATGACCAATCGGGGAATTGCATAATAGGAGTAGAAGTCAAAAGACTGATAATTTTTTGGAATGATTTTTGACATTTTTCTGTCCATTCAAATTTTGCATCTTTTAATAGGAGGTCACATAAGGGTCTGGATATAGTACTAAAGTCTTTAATTAACCTCCTATAAAACCCTGCATGTTCTAAAAAGAACGAATGTCCCTAACTGTTTTTGGTGATAGTAATTTAGAAATGACCTATATTTTTACCTTGTCAACCTCAATACCCTTAGACGACACAACGTGTCCTAAAATAATTCATGAATTAGTCATGAAATGGTATTTTTTCCAATTTTTAAACAAGTCATTTTTCTTTACATCTTTTCAAAATATTTTCTAAATTAGTCAAGCAATTATCAAATGAATTTCCAAAGACATTTATATCATCTATAAAGACCTCTAAACAATGTTCAACCATGTCACTAAATATGCTTAACATGCATCGTTGGAATATTGCAGGTGCATTACAAAGTCCAAAAGGCATTTTCCTAAATGCAAATGTTCCAAAGGGGCATGTGAATGTGGTATTTTCTTGGTCTTCTAAAGCAGTGGAATCTGATAATAACCCTAGTAACCATCAAGAAAACAGTAGTATGGGTGTGCAGCTACTCTTTCTAAAATTTGGTCAAGAAATGGCAAAGGGAAATGATCTTTTCTAGTTGTGTCATTTAGTTTTCTATAATCAATGCACATACGCCAACTAGATGAAACGCGATTTGGGATCAATTCCCCCTTTTCATTTTTACAACAGTAATTCCAGACATTTTGGGTACAATCTGTGTAGGACTTACCCACTTACTATCAGAAATAGGATAGATAATGCATGCATCAAAAAGTTTAAGGACCTATGTTCTTACTATTTCTTTCATGTGAGGGTTTAATCTTCTTTGGGGTTGATGATATGTCCTAGCATTATCTTCTAGATATATTCGATGTGCGCAGATTAATGGATTAATACCTTTTATGTCTTTTAAGGTCCATCCAATTGCCAGTTTATGTTCTTTCAACACATTTAAAAGTTTACCTTCTTGATCGCTTGTGAGAGAAGAAGAAATTACCACAGGGTAAGTTTGATTATCTTCTAGAAATGCATATTTCAATCCTTCTGGCAAAGCTTTTAACTCCAAATTAGGTGCTTCTTCATGTTTTCCTTCATCCAATGTTCCCAGTTCCTCCAAGTTTTTAATCTTTCCCTTGTCTTCCAATACATGTGTAGAGTCAAGTAGAAAATCATTAGTAATATCTGAATTTATATGCGCACTTGACTCAACAAAATTAGTAGTAAAAAATTCCATAGGACCAGATAAACTCCCCTGAATATGCTCATCCATAATAGGTTCAATTGATTCTACGCTTTCATTTTCATTATCTTCATCATATGGCAGTTTGTACATGTTAAAAATATTTAGCTCTAATGTCATGTTGCCAAAAGAAAGATTCATTATTCCATTCCTGTAATTAATTAAAGCGTTAGCTGTCGCTAAAAATAGGCGACCAAGTATTACAGGGATTGGCTTATAACTGTCTGCCATAGGTTGTGTTTCTACAACAATAAAATCCACAGGATATACGAATTTATCGATTTGCAATAACACATCTTCCACAATTCCTTTTGGTACCTTAACTGACCTATCGGCAAGTAAAATAGTAGCCGAGGTTGGTTTCATTTCACCAATATTTAGTTTTTGGTAAACCGAAAACGGAAGTAAATTTACACTAGCTCCAAGATCAAGTAAAACATGTTCAATGTTTTGATTTCCAATAATATCAGAAATAGTTGAATAACCAGGGTCTTTGTATTTTAATGTATTATTGGTTGAGAGAATGGAACTTACCTGTTCAGCTAGAAAAGTTTTATTTCTTACCTGATGTTTTCTTTTGAGGGTGCATAAATCTTTTAGAAATTTGGCATAAGATGGTATTTGTTGGATGGCATCTAACAAAGGGATATTGATCTTTACCTGTTTGAATATTTCATAAATTTATGGGGAATGTTCAATTTCGTTGTTTTTAATACCTGTGGAAATGGAGGTGCATGAGAAAATTTTTATTATCGACGACGGGTAATGGCTCATCAACCCCTTCCTTACCCTCTGATTCTGATTTATTCTCAGTTTCGCGAGGTTCAAGAATAGGTTTGTGGATGTTCTTACCACTGCGAAGAGTAATAACATATTTGACTTGATCTAAGTGTTGATTTCCAGAACTACCCTCATGAGGGTTTTGATGACTTTTGGGATTTGACTGAGGTTGTGCAAGAAACTTACCTTTCTCTTTAATGGCCAAAGCAGATGTGATTTTATGAAAAGTTTCTTTCAAATCATTCACCATTTGTGCATTTTGGTTATTGATGGTCTCTTATTTTTCCATGAATGCACTCAAGTTATCTTCAATGGTTTTCCTAGGTGGTGGGACATATGGTGCATAATTCTGGGAATTTCAGAAATTCTGGTATACCTGGGGAGGTTGGTGTGAAGGTTATGCTTGGTTATCATTCCTCCAATTGAAGTTTGGATGGATTCTCCAACCAGAATTATAGGTCTGTGAGTATGGGTTTGGATTTGGTCTATTGAATGTGTTTATGGAACTGACTTGGTCATGGAGACATTCTTTCAAGGCTGGTAAGGACCGGCAAACTTCTCTGACATGTTCATTTGAACTATAAATTTGACATATGACTTCTGAACTGACTTGACATGATCACTCTGTAAGTGTTCCTAGAATATTCCAAGATCATCTAAGAGTGATTTGTGTGTGAATTAACAAGAGAGTTGCGGAATACTCACATTGATTGGTTGAGGAGATTTCGAAAATTTCCAAGGATGTAATGCGTTTCGGTGGAAGCTCCAACCTTTCATGAATGTTTCCAACACTTGGGTGAGTTTTCCTATCACCTTGATCCACTCCTTGATGTGCTAGCAAGAATAAATTTTGAAAGAAAACTTTGTCCTCCAGGAACATGGTTCACGATATTTTAGTGAGAGAGAAGAGGAATAGTGCAATTTTGATTTCTAAAATCATATCTTCAAGTTGACCTCAAAGTTGGTATATGTCTTTTTAAAATTAAAGACAAAGTGTGTTGGAATTTTATTTGAGTGTAGAGAAAGCAATCCAAGATTTAATTCTCAACCATTTACCAAGTTCCATCAAGTGTCAAACACTTTGATGTAAGTTGGTGGGTCCCACTTGAAATTCCAAATTTAAGTCGGACAATCCAACACGCAACTTCGCTCGGGCCCGGGTTCACTTAATTCCGAATTAAGCGAATTACCGTTGAGACTTAATTAAATCCAATTTAATTAAATAATAATGCCTCGCAATATTATTATGTAAGTCACTTACGAATTAATTCTAAATTAATTCGTTCGCTTGAATTAAAATCCAATTTTAATTCCGCATTGAAATCTAATTTCAATTAATATATCCAATATATTATTTTAGCCCAACTTAAATAAATTAAATAGTAAAATCTAATTTAACTATTAAATTTACTTTACCGATTAATTTTAAATTAATCGCATTCTCTCTTTTCTCGACGAATTTAATCCCAAATAAATTCTCGACGCAATTAATCCCAGATTAATTATTTCTTTGATAATTAATTCCCAGATTAATTATTGCCGTAATTAATCCCAGATTAATTTTCTCTTTCATAATTAATCTCAGATTATTTTCTATTCGAGTCAAATCTCAAAGGTGAATCTTCGGGAAGCGACCCAAGAGATCCTTGGATATGTTGGCAGTAAATATGGTCATCGGACTATCTGAATACGTGCGTACCCGGTACCACGTTCTCACCATTTTACAAGACATATTCTTTAAAGGAATATATAATCTTTGTCTTCTAGGAAAGCACCGTGCCTACCCAATTCTCCAGAAATATTCTTTAAAGGAATATATAATCTTTGTCAGACGTAGTATACGTAGTATTGCGTATTACGATCCAGTATCGGATGTCACATGCAAGGCCTGGGGCTGGAATTGTGTCTGCCCCGTACAAAGCACACATCAGATCTCTGGTAACTAGTCTCTACAATCAGATAATCATGACCTAGTCATATTATCCCGATGACTGTAGTACTTAAGAGTACTAGTTCTGTATCCTACGTGATCATCATCTCCATATGACTGAAGTGATACTTCCATCTTGATATCACACCCAATACACTACGATTCTCAGTATACCTAGAAGAGGCGTACACAGAACCTGTTAAAGCCCCGGACGACCAAAACCAAAGTATATTGATTGTCACAAGTATTAGCGATGCAAGTCTCAGGTTAAGACCAAATACATCTACCCTGATTCGGATTCCCATAGACACATAGTCATACTACCAATGGGATTCCGATGGGTCTATCCAGAGCAAAGCTATTTCCGTACCATCAGTAAACAGAACCTCCTATTACACTTGCATGAGTATCCAATACCCTAATATATGAGAACTATGATGTGACGCTTCCATAACACACACAAATGTAATACTAGCTTATTCTGGATTATCAATGTCCAGTCTCGATAATACTACGACTATGGATATTTAATGATAGAACCTTACGTGGATTAAAATTGTCTCATATCTTATTAATCCGATATTAATCATATAGACTTTTATCATTTATATATCCAAGTAATCTAATTACAAAATGATAAAAGTGCAATTTTCTTTGTCACATAGTTAATTTGTACAACAACACCATGTTCTGTACAAATGGTGATGCTATGGGTCATAATTGTCCAAAAATCCCTCATTTGGCCTATAGCCAATCACTCAAGTGTCCTACACCTGAACTATGTACGGGTTGCTCAAACTTCTATTAAGAAACAACTTTCGTTAGTGGATTTGTTAGGTTATCATCTGATGCAATTTATTCGATCATCACATCGCCACGATGTATGATCTGACGAATCAGATGAAATCATTAAAGTACATACTTGGATCGTTGATGAGACCGCGGTTCCTTAGCCTATGTTGTAGCCCAGCTCAACTACTAACAGAACTACTCCTAATCAAATTAGGAATTTTATAGATCCAAAATTGCTTCTTTTACTGCCTCAACTGCAGCAATATTCCGCTTTTATTATTTTTTAGGCAACAGTATCTTGCTTGGAAGATTTCCGGCTCACTGTTTCGTTATTCAAATTATATGCGTACTCTTATTGTGACTTACAGTCATTTTTTTATCGGTTGGAAACTTGCAGCGGTGAACCCTATCACTTCAAGTTCTCATTCTCCATAGGTTAAGAAAGCATCCTTAGTTCGTCTAAGATACTTAAGGATGTTCTTAACATCAATCCAGTGACTATCACTTGGATTGGCCTGATTGTGACTCCATATGCTCAAAGCATATGAGACACCAGGTCGCGTACATTTCTTTCAATGTACGAATTCTCTGAGAGTGCCAACAACTTTTAGATCTATCCCAGTAGATCTTTATTCCTAGAATAAAGGTTGCCTCTCCCAAGTATTCTACGGAGAATTTTCATGAAAGCCAAGTTTTCACCGAGTATTTAGTATGAGAATATCATTTCCAAGAAATAATATGTCATCAACGTATAGGACAATCATTATCAGTGCGCTCCCGCTAACCTTCTTATATACACAAGAATCATCTTCGATTTTGAATGAAATCATATACCATTATGATCTCATCAAAACGTTGCTTCCAAGAACGTAATGTTTGCTTCAATCCATAAATGGATTGAATTAACTTGCAAACCTTGTTTGCATGTTTTTGGTACGACAAAACCGACAGGTTGTTGTAAAAACATCCTACAAAAGGTTTCAGTTTAAGGAAAGTGATTTTGACGTTGAACAACCATATTTCATAAATGAAACATGCAACATTAGCAAGCATTATCCGAATAGATTTAATCATGGCAACAAGTGAAAAAGTTTCGTCGTAATCGACACCATATTGATGATGATACCCTCTCTGTACAAGCCTAGCTGTGTACAATTGTATGTTGCCATCCATGTATGTCTTCCTTGAAGACTCATTTAGTACCAATAGGCACAATGCCTTCTGCTACATCAACCAATGTCCAAACTTAGTTGGTATACATGGAATCCATTTCGGTCTTCATGGCACTTTGCCATAAAATGAGTCGATACCTTGTATCACTTCCTCAAACGTAGCCGGTTTTTCTTCCTCAAAAAGATTGATATCTACATGAGGTGAGATCAGAAACCCATACCTCCCAGGTTATTTTCTGACTCTCTCCGACTTATACGGTTCTTGTGTATTCGAAGATTATGGTACAGTTTCATCCCTGATAAACTGTTTGTGTTCCGTGAGAATTTGGTGCCTAGAACAGTATTACTCCGATTTTTCATCGAGTTTTACTTTCCTCCCAATTACCACTGCATATTAGAATTCCTCTTAGGAAAACCGCATGGAGAGAAACAATTACATTGTTCTCTTGTGAGTTGTATAAGTACTATACTTTGGTTTCCCTAGGACAACCTACAAATAGGCACATAACCGATTTGGGTTCTAGTTTGGTATCATCCAAACATATGCCCAGTATTCCCAAATCTCCAGGAATGAGAAACCCAGTTTCTTTCATGTTCATATCTAATATGAAGTATGTATAACAGATTTTCATGGAACCTTATTCAAAATAAGTACTGCACTATTTAATGTGTATCCTTAGAAGGAATTTGGTAGCTCAGAGCTACTCATCATCAACCTTACCATGTCTAACAAAGTTCGGTTTCTCTGTTTAGACACACCTTCAAATTGAGGTGTCCCGGGAGGAGTCCATTGTGAAAGAATACCATACTATTTCAAGTAATCTTGAAACTCATATCTTTAAGTATTTTACACTTTGGTCCAACCGTAATGTTTTTAATACTTTTACCGGTCTGTTTTCTTACTTCGTGTCGAAACTATTTGAATTACTCAAAATTTTCGGACTTGTGTTTCCTAAGATACACATAACCGTAACCTGATGCTACTTCCGTAAAGATTACGGAGTATTCATATCCACCTCTAGCCTAGCTAGATATGGGCCCACTAACGTCACTATGAACGAGGGCTAACAGATCGGTGGCACTTTCACTTTTACCAAGTAAAAGGTGTTTTAGCCACTTTGCCTAATAAACTAGATTCGTAGACATCATTTGAATTAGAATCAAATCCGTCATAGTATCCACTCTTCGAAAGTGTGGATATACGAGACTTGTTAATGTGTCCCAGACAACAATGCCACAAATAAGTCTCATCTGATTAATTCAGTTTGAGCTATTTGTTTGTCATGTTATATGTTTGAGATTTTTTTATATTCAAAATATAATTACTATAATTCATATCTAATGTGTATATCTCAATATCATCTTTATAAACAAAATACTTAGTGTTTTAGAATATAAAGGTATACCCACAACGTGTTGAACTAGATATAGAGATAATGTTTCAAGTCAAACTAGTACATTATAACAATCTCCTAATTCAAGTATATACCCCATGGGCAGTGTTAGGTTTATATCTAGGTCCCAAGATCAAACAAGCAATGAAAATCATGTTTGGGCGTGACTTGGAAGAGAGAAATGAGAGAGAAGAATGTTGTGTAATAATAGGTAAAGCATTTTCCAAAAATGCCTTTATATATTTTCCAAGAAAAAATACTAAAAAAATTACTAATTGATTAAATAAAAAACCAAAAGTAAATGCTTTTCCCTCCAAACACTATTACACCAACTTACATCAACTATTCAAAGTCACTTTAATAAAGTGATATGATGTAAGTCAATCCATCCATCAATCAATCACATCCATCAATCAATCAATCACTCAAAGTGACTTTTGATTTGACGCTTGATGTGACGAGTGATTTGACGCTTGATGTGACTTGCGTTGCCGCACTCGAATTTGAAATACGAATGCGCTCGCAATCACACTCGGGCTCAGTTTCGCTAATTCCTAATTAGCGAATTTTCCGTTGCGTCGTAATTAAATGATTACGCCTAGCGAATTCACTATTCACGTCGCTAACGAATTAATTCCAAATTAATTCGTTCGCCCGAATTAAAATCTAATTTTAATTCCGCGTCGAAATCTAATTTCGTTTAATATATCGAATATATTAATTTACCGATTAATTCTAAATTAATCATTATCTCTCTCTAGACGATATTTTATCCTAGATAAAATATCTCCGTAATTAATCATAGATTAATTTTCTCTCTCTTCAATATAATCCCAGATTAATAAAAGAGTGCGAGTCATACGTCATCGGTGGATTATTGGGAAGCGACCCATGAGATCCCCAGATAATTCGGCAGTAAATACGGTCGTCGGAGTATCCGAATCACGTACGTACCAAGTACTACGTTCTATCGATTTACGAGACAAGATCGGCTTCTAGCAAAGCACGAAGTCTTACCAAATTCTCCGGTCATATTCATCTAAGAATATTTAAGATCTATATCAAGCGTAGTATACCAAGTATTGTGTATATCGGCCCAGTATCGGATAGTCACGTGCTAGGGCTGGGGCTGGATAAGTGTCTGCCCCATCCGAAGCACATGTCGGATGTCTGGTAACTAGTCTCTATAATCGGATATACATGACCTTGTCATAATATCCCGATGGCCGGCCAGCACTTAAGAGCACTGATACCGTATCCTGCGTGACATCATCTCCACTATGACTGGAGTGATACTTCCGTCTTGACATCACACCCAATACTCTACGATTCTCAATATGCCCAGCATTGGCGTACACAGAACCGGTTAGAGTCCTGGACGACCTCAACTAAAGCATATTGATTGTCGTAAGCATTAGCGGTGCAAGTCTCAGGTTAAGACCATACACACCTACCCTGATGTCGGACTCCCATAGACACATAGTCATAATACCAATGGGATTCCGAGGGGTCTATCCAGAGCGAAGCTGTTTCCCGTACCATCTGTGAAACACAACCTCCTATCGCACTTGCATGAGTATCCAATACCCAAATATATGAGAACTATGCTGTTGTGCCCTCACAACGCGCACAAGTGCAATACTAGCCTATTCCGCATTATCGATGTCCAATCTCGATAATACTACGACTAGGGATATTTAATGATTAATCCTTCGTGGACTGATACTGTCTCATATCATCTCAATCCAGGAACTAATCATATGGACCTATCTTCATTTATATATCTAAGGTGATCTAATCACAAATGATGAGAGTGCAATTTCCTTGTCACATAGTTAATTTGTACAACAACACTATGATCTGTACAAATAGTGACGCTATGGGTCATATTATCCAACAATCTCCCACTTGGCACATAGCCAGTCACTCAAGTGTCGTACACCCGAACTATGTACGGTTGCTCAATTGCTGAGGAAAGGTTTTCGTCAGCGGATTTCCATGATTATCGTCTGACGCGATTTATACGATCACCACATCACCACGATGTATGATCCGAACGAATCAGATGAATATATAAGTATATATCTGGATCGTCGATGAGACCTTTAATTCTTTAGTCTATGCTGACGCCCAGCTCAGCGGCTAACAGAATTATATCTAATCTAATTAGATTTATTTTCGACCCAAATGGCTTCTATGTGCTGCCTCAGCCGCAGCAATAATCCGCATTTGTTGTTTATTCGGCAACAGTATCTTGCTCGGAAGATTTCCAGCTCACTGTCCCGTTATTCAAACTTTATAGTACCGCAGTATTTAACTGTTTGGAAACTTGCGGTAGTGATCCCAGTTACTTCAAGTTCTCCTTCTCCATAGTTTAAGACAGCATCTTTAGTTCTCTAAGATACTAACAGATGTCCTTAACTTCAATCCAGTGACTATCACTTGGATTGACCCGATTGTGACTCCATATGCTCAAAGCGTATGAGACACCATATCAAGTACATTTTAAATGTACAATTTCTCAGAGAGTGTTAACAACTCCAAATCTATCCCAGTAGATCTTTATTCCTTGAATAAAGGCTGTTACTCCCCAGAATTCTACGGAGAATTTCTATGAAAGCCAAGCTTTCACCAATTGCTTTATGGGAATTTCATTATCAGTGCTCTCCCACTAACCTCCTTATATACACAAGAATTATTTCATTTTGAGTCAAATCATAAACCATTATGATTATTTCAAAACGTCAGTTCCAAGAACCTAATGCTTGCATCAATCCAAACATGGATCGTATAACCCGCAAACCTTGTTTGTCGGTTGTACAAAATCGTCAATATGTTGGAAGCATCCTCCAAGAGGTTTCCTTTTCAGGAAAACGATTTTGATCTTTAACTGACACATTTCATAAATGAAATATGCAGTATCTCAGCAAGCATTATCCAAATGGATTTACCATGGCAACAGGTAAAAGGTTGAACCGTAATCAACACAATGTTGATAACGATACCTTTCCGTCACAAGCCTAGCTTTGTACGTTGGTATGTTGCCATCCATGTATGTCTTCCTTGAAGACGTTTACAGTACCAATAGGCACAATGCCTTACGGTACAACAACTAGTATCCAAACATAGTTGTTATATATGGTATCCATTTCGGACTCATGGCACTTTGCCATAATAGGGAGTCGATACCTCGTATCACTTCCTCAAAACGTAGTCGGTTGGTATACCTCTATAAGATTAACATCTTTAAGGGGTTACATCAGAAACCCATACCCCAGGTTGTTTTCTGATTCTCTCCGATCTGCGCGGTTCTTGTGTATTTGAAGATTAATGGTTTAGTTTCATCCTTGATGAACTATTTATGTTCCATTACGGACTTCGTGCATTGAACAGAATTACCCCGATTTTCATCGAGTTTTACTGTCCTCCCACTTACCACTGCATATCGGTATTCCTCTTAGGAAAACCGCATGGCGAGCAACAATCATATTGTTCTCTTGTGAGATTTATAAGTACTATACTTATGGTTTCCCTTAGGATAACCTATATATGGCACTTATCCAATTTGGGTCCTTAGTTTGGTATCATCCAAACGTTATGCCTGGCATACCCAAATTATTAGGAATGAGAAACCCTGTTTCTTTCCTGTTCATATCCTATATGATATCTGTCAAACAGATTTATATGGAACCTTATTCTAAATAAGTTTTGCACTGTTAATACATATCCGTTGAAGGAAATGGTAGCTCAGAGCGACTCGTGATAAACCTTATCATGTCCAACAAAATTCGGTTTTTAGTTCGGACACATCGTCAAACTGACATGTCTCGGGAGGAGTCCTCATCTGAAAGAATATCGTACTCTTTCATTTATATTTGAAACTTACTGCTTAAGTATTTTCCATTACGGTCTTACCGTGATGGCATAATACTATAGTCGATCTGTTTATCTACTTCGTGTCGAAACTCTAATAGTTTCCGATCTGTGTTCTTCAAAAGAAACACATAACCATAACGTGATGCCACATCCGTTAAGGTCACGAAATATTCATGTTCACATCTAGCCTAGCTAGATATGCGCCCACTAACTACACCATGAATAGGGCTAACAGATCGGTGGCACTTACATTATTACCAAGTAAACAGTGTTTTAGGTACTTTACCTAACAAACTAGATTCGTAGACTTTATTTGAATAGTCAAATCTGTCCTAGTACCCACTCTTCAAAAGTGCGGATATACGAGTCTTGTTTAATTCTGTCCTAGCCAACAATGCCACAAATAAGTCTATACTTGATCAAATCAATTTGAGCTATTTATTTGTCATTTTATATGTTTGAGATTTTAATTATATTCAAAATATAAATTCTGTTATTCACATCTAATGTGTTTATCTCAGTATCATCTTTATATAATGAAACACTTAGTGTTCTAGAATATAAAGGTTTATCCACAATGGATTAAACACTGATATAGAGATAATGTCTCTAGTCAAACTAGTTACATTATAACAGTTCCTAATTTAAGTACACACCCGAAGGGTAGTTCCTAAACTTAGGAATCTACGGTTGAAACAGCGACTTTCGTCCTGTTTCCGATTCGCATAGCAATGTCAGCTTGAAGTCAGTATTCTGCTCAAAGCAGATTCTGAACATCAATACATATATTTTATGTACCACACTAAGTATTTAAAATCTAATTTCAATACTAGTTATGAACATAACTTTGACAATCGTTTTTAAAGTAAGAGCCTTGCCCTTTCTTTAATTCCTTCGTGTCTGCCATATCCAAATGGTAGTCACTTTGGGATATGTCAATTATCCTTTTCAATATTTCATGAACCTTAGGCCAAGCCTTGGGTTTTTAGAATATCGAAACAATGTGCACCTCGTGCTACATGCCCAATTGCAAACTTTGACTTTTCACCTCTACAATAGTCAATTAATTCTCCAAGAATTATTTATTGCAATTTTAATACTTATTAAATCTGAACATAGATTTTTTGACAAGTATGTTAAATTAAGCACTAAAGTTATCATCACATAAATCTTCCAAAGATTTATGCTCTACTTATTTGCTTAATTTTGGGCGTAAGGTATAATAAGTTATTTTATCAAATAAAGTAACCTATTATTTATTCCCAATTTGAAAATTAAATCATTTAAAATATTTTAATCCCAGATTATATTTTAAATATCCAACTTTTCAATTCTTTCTTGATTTCAATAGTCCAACTATTTAATCAATTATTAGTGGTACTATATATTATAATGATTATAATAGTCCAACTATATAATCAAATATAATCCAAATTAATTAACCTCAATTACATTGATTACTATAATCCAATTATAAAATCAACTGTAAACTGAAATTAATTAATTCAAATATATTGATTAATATAATCCAATTATATATAATCAACTATAATACAGTCCAACTGTTTATTAAAACAACATTAAGTATTAGTCCAACTAATACTTTTAATATATGACGAGTGATATTTGTTTGAGCGCGTATGGCGAGTAATTGAACGAATATTGCAAATTCAATTCTTGCCTCCCACTATTTTTCGGCGAGCCTCTAACCCTCTGTCGAGTACTCGGGAAACCGTTTTTCCTAGTGGGCTAGGATCCCGTTAAATATCACACAATCTTGACTTTGGCCAACAAATTGTATGATAATTAACTAGGTAGATCTCGAAGATCAATTGGATCTCATCCAACTCCTAGATCCAGTAGGTGGACATCCAAGTCCGAAACATATATCTTATATATGCCTATATATCTAATATATACCCTAACCTTTTTCCTCTGAATCAACTAGGCCTTGGCTTTGGCATAACAAACCTAATGATCCCAGTCAAGCGCGGATCCATTGACCATGGAAGCTTTGTAATCAATGTCGATGGACAAGAAGTGGTCTTGACTTTGGCCAACAAACCACAACTTGGACAAGACACCAATATGGAACAAAGCCTCGTGATTCAAACACATCTTCGACGGACAAGGGCTTGACTTTGGCCAACAACCCATGCCAATCTAGGATCTTGAGCAAGAATCACTCAATGGAAGGAAAAGACGCATGATATTTGATGAGGGCTTTTCGCGTGCAAATTGGCTACCAATTTAATTATCTTTGTTAAGGTCTCATCATCATACACCCTTAAACATGCATTCTAAATACATAATAAAGCGAGTATGAAAATAAATAATAATGATATGCGGATGGATACTTAACACATTGATCCTAGATCAAATCTCTCCCTTTCTCACTCAAGCTAGCACTTGTATTACTTCTACCCGTTACACTACACTTCTAAAGAAACCTCATTTACATTGAGGGGAATAGGTGAGAAGAGAATACAAAGAGAATAGAGGTGATAAGGCTGGACACGCAGGTCCAATTTAATAAATCGAATTTATTACAACAATCTCCAAAATTTCCCCACCCGACTAATATCCATCCGATATACATTATTCATTCATCACAACCACGTATTCACACAAAAGCATGCTATTAATCAATCTAATCAAATTAATTAATCTGATAATTATGTGATCATCCAATGTTCAAACAACGATTTGATTTTGCTCGAGTCAAACTCGTTTTTGCGAATAAGTACTCAAAGTACGAATTCATGAATTAAATTAAACTACAACATTAAATCAATTTAATATGTATTAATACTAATTCACTATTCAATTCCAAATTAAATATTACACTTTATTTAATAAACCTTTAACGACTTAAATTCCAAATTTAATCGCTTCGGGTCTCAAAGCCCGATTAACGTCCAACGTCAATTCAATTCAAGTCTAATGGGCTTTAATTAATTTCTATAAGGCGTGGGCTTCGGCAACCAAAGCCCAATCAAGGAGTAATCCCATAAGCCCAGAAATCAATTTAGGCCCATTAGGCCCAATTAAACTTTAAAGGTTTATAAGTTGCATTTGGGCTTTATGGTTATGGTTTTGGGCCCAATTGGATCCAATCCACATGGCCTAAACCCAACTTGATAAAATCAAGCCCAATAACCCCAATTACAACTTAATAAGCCCAAATCCAATTTAAAGGCCTAATTCATTAAATTACACAAATCCAATTTCGCAATTTAATTACCTAAAGTGCATTACATGATTAATCACCCAAATCAATATTTCTAAAACACCAAATTAGTCCAATTAATCATGTTCATTATCATCATCACATGTCCAACACATAAATGAAAAAAATCAAACCCATTACATGCTTCTAAGGTCTCGGCCAAGATAGGGATTTTTATCCGATTTGAATTCAATCCAATTAATTTCACAATCGACATCGAATTAATATCCCGAATGATGTCATACACATCCAATGTCCAAAAAATCAAAATTCCAAGACTAATAGGGCTTATACACATTCGGCCAACATGAAGGAATTGAGGATTTTTGTTCAATTCAAAAATTAATCCAATTAATTTCAAATTAACATTATCCAACATCATTCTAATTCATCCAATGAATCAAAATCAAAATTCCAAAATTCCAAAATTCTTTACATATTCGGCCAACACATATATTTTGGGGAAATTTGATCCAATCACAATTTCAACAAATTGATCCAATCAATCTTAAATTAAACATCATTTAAACATGCTCAATCAAACAATTAACCAAATCATGCTCAAAATCAATTTACCCAATTTTAAGCCATAAAAATTTCATGCTTGAACCTATAGCTCTGATACCATTGTTAGGTTTATATCTAGGTCCCAAGATCAAACAAGCAATGAAAATCATGTTTGGGCGTGACTTGGAAGAGAGAATGAGAGAGAAGAATGTTGTGTAATAATAGGTAAAGCATTTTCCAAAAATGCCTTTATATATTTTCCAAGAAAAAATACTAAAAACAATTACTAATTGATTAAATAAAAAACCAAAAGTAAATGCTTTTCCCTCCAAACACTATTACACCAACTTACATCAACTATTCAAAGTCACTTTAATAAAGTGATATGATGTAAGTCAATCCATCAATCAATCAATCACATCCATCAATCAATCAATCACTCAAAGTGACTTTTGATTGACGCTTGATGTGACGAGTGATTTGACGCTTGATGTGACTTGCGTTGCCGCACTTGAATTCGAAATACGAATGCGCTCGCAATCACACTCGGACTTGGTTTCACTAATTCCTAATTAGCGAATTTTCCGTTGCGTCGTAATTAAATGATTACGCCTAGCGAATTCACTATTCACGTCGCTAACGAATTAATTCTAAATTAATTCGTTCGCCCGAATTAAAATCTAATTTTAATTCTGCGTCGAAATCTAATTTCATTTAATATATCGAATATATTAATTTACCGATTAATTCTAAATTAATCATTATCTCTCTCTAGAGGATATTTTATCCTAGATAAAATATCTCCGTAATTAATCATAGATTAATTTTCTCTCTCTTCAATATAATCCCAGATTAATAAAAGAGTGCGAGTCATACGTCATCGGTGGATTATTGGGAAGCGACCCATGAGATCCCCGGATAATTCGGCAGTAAATACGGTCGTCGGAGTATCCGAATCACGTACGTACCAAGTACTACGTTCTACCGATTTACGAGACAAGATCGGCTTCTAGCAAAGCACGAAGTCTTACCAAATTCTCCGGTCATATTCATCTAAGAATATTTAAGATCTATATCAAGCGTAGTATACCAAGTATTGTGTATATCGGCCCAGTATCGGATAGTCACGTGCTAGGGCTGAGGCTGGATAAGTGTCTGCCCCGTCCGAAGCACATGTCGGATGTCTGGTAACTAGTCTCTATAATCGGATATACATGACCTTGTCATAATATCCCGATGGCCAGCCAGCACTTAAGAGCACTAATACCGTATCCTGCGTGACATCATCTCCACTATGACTGGAGTGATACTTCCGTCTTGACATCACACCCAATACTTTACGATTCTCAATATGCCCAGCATTGGCGTACACAAAACCGGTTAGAGTCCTGGACGACCTCAACTAAAGCATATTGATTGTCGTAAGCATTAGCGGTGCAAGTCTCAGGTTAAGACCATACACACCTACCCTGATGTCGGACTCCCATAGACACATAGTCATAATACCAATGGGATTCCGAGGGGTCTATCCAGAGCGAAGCTGTTTCCCGTACCATCGGTGAAACACAACCTCCTATCGCACTTGCATGAGTATCCAATGCCCAAATATATGAGAACTATGCTGTTGTGCCCTCACAACGCGCACAAGTGCAATACTAGCCTATTCCGCATTATCGATGTCCAGTCTCGATAATACTACGACTATGGATATTTAATGATTAATCCTTCATGGACTGATACTGTCTCATATCATCTCAATCCTGGAACTAATCATATGGACCTCTCTTCATTTATATATCTAAGGTGATCTAATCACAAATGATGAGAGTGCAATTTCCTTGTCACATAGTTAATTTATACAACAACACTATGATCTGTACAAATAGTGATGCTATGGGTCATATTATCCAACAGGCAGTTCCAAAACTTAGGTTTCTACGGTTAAAATAGCGACTCTCATCCCATTTCCGACTCATAGATCGATCTTATATGAAGTCAGTCTCCTGCCAATCAGCAGATCCCTCACACCAGTTCATATGTTTTTACCACATCCAGTATTAAAATACAATTTTAAAACTAGTTGTGGACTTGTTTATAGAAAACATACTTGAAGCCGGAGCCTTCCCCGCCTTCTCTTCCTTCATATCTGCCTTGTTCATACTGCAGTCATGCTTCCAGTGACCCAGTTTGCCACAATTTAGGCAAACATCTCGGGATATGTCCTTTGTCTACCAAGAAGACTGTGACGATTTTACCTTTGGCCCTTTTAGAAGCTCTGGCTCTGCCTTCTTGAGCATAGCCATCGACTCTCCAAGATTTTTCTCTTGGTTGTTAATGAACATGCCCCGGCTTTCGGGTAGAGATTGTGAGATCAAATCATTGGAAGTCTCAGCCTCGTAGGTAATGCCCAGCTAACCTAGCTGTTCGGTATCAGTAATAATCTGCGACACCATATTGATGACGATACCCTTTCTGTACAAGCCTAGTTGTGTACATTTGTATGTTGCCATCCATGTATGTCTTCCTTGAAGACTCATTTTAGTACCAATAGGCACAATGCCTTCTGCTACATCAACAGTGTCCAAACTTAGTTGGTATACATGGAATCCATTTCGGACTTCATGGCACTTTGCCATAAAATTAGTCGATACCTTGTATCACTTCCTCATACGTAGCCGGTTTGTCTTCCTCAAAAAGACTGATATCTACAAGAGGTGAGATCAGAAACCCATACCTCCCAAGTTATTTTCTAACTCTCTCCGACTTACGCAGTTCCTGTGTATTCGAAGATTGTGGTAGAGTTTCATCCCTGATGAACTGTTTGTGTTCCGTGAGGATTCGGTGCCTAGAACAGTATTACTCCAATTTTTCATCGAGTTTTACTTTCCTCCAAATTACCACTGCATATTGGAATTCCTCTTAGGAAAACCGCATGGAGAGCAACAATTACATTGTTCTCTTGTGAGTTGTATAAGTACTATGCTTTGGTTTCCCTAGGACAACCTACAAATAGGCATTTATCCGATTTGGGTTCTAGTTTGGTATCATCCAAACATATGCCCAGCATTCCCAAATCTTCAGGAATGAGAAATCCGGTTTCTTTCTTGTTCATATCTAATATGAAGTATGTCTAACAGATTTTCATTGAACCTTATTCAAAATAAGTATTGCACTGTTTGATGTGTATCCTCAGAAGGAAATTGGTAGCTCATAGCAACTCATCATCAACCTTACCATGTCTAACAAAGTTCGGTTTCTCTGTTCGGACACACCGTCAAATTGAGGTGTCCCGGGAGGAGTCCACTATGAAAGAATACCATACTCTTTCAAGTAATCTTGAAACTCACATGTTTAAGTATTTTACACTATGGTCCAACCGTAATGTTTTTAATACTTTTATCGGTCTGTTTTCTTAATTCGTGTCGAAACTCTTTGAATTACTCAAAAGTTTCTGACCTGTGTTTCATAAGATACACATAACCGTAACGCGATGCCACATCCGTAAAGGTTACGAAGTATTCATATCCACCTCTAGCCTAGCTAGATACATAGTCATACTACCAATGGGATTCCGAGGGGTCTATCCAGAGCGAAGCTCTTTCCGTACCATCGGTAAACATAACCTCCTATTACACTTGCATGAGTATCCAATACCCAAATATATGAGAACTATGCTGTTACGCTTCCATAACACGCACAAGTGTAATACTAGCCTATTCTGCATTATCGATGTCCAATCTCGATAATACTATCACTAGGGATATTTAATGATTAAATCTTACGTGGATTAATACTGTCTCATATCTTATTAATACAGTACTAATCATATGGAATTTTATCATTTATATATCCAAGTAATCTAATTACAAAATGATAAAAGTGCAATTTCCTTTGTCATATAGTTAATTTATATAACAACACCATGTTCTGTAAAAATGGTGTTGCTATGGGTCATAATTGTCCAACAATCTCCCACTTGACCTATAGCCAATCACTCAAATGTCCTACACCTGAACTATGTACGGGTTGCTCAAACTTCTGTTGAGAAACAGCCTTCATCAGCGGATTTGTTAGGTTATCATCTGATGCGATTTATTCGATCATCACATCGCCACGATGTATGATCTGATGAATCAGGTGAAATCATTGAAGTATATACTTGGATCGTTGATGAGATCGCTGTTCCTTAGCCTGTGTTGTAGCCCAGCTCAGCTGCTAACAGAACTACTCCTAATCTAATTAGAAATTTTATAAATCCAAAATTGCTTCTTTTACTGCCTCAGCTGCAGTAATATTTCGCTTTTGTTGTTTATTAGTCAACAATATCTTGCTTGGAAGATTTCCAGCTCATTGTTCCGTTATTCAAACTATATGCGTACTCTTATTGTACTTATAATCATTTTTTTATCGGTTTGGAAACTTGCAGCGGTGAACCCAGTAACTTCAAGTTCTCATTCTCTAAAGCATAAGAATGCATCTGTAGTTCGTCTAAGATACTTAAGGATGTTCTTAACATCAATCCAGTGACTATCACTTGGATTGGCCTGATTATGACTCCATATGCTCAAAGCATATGAGACACCAGGTCGCGTACATTTCTTTCAATGTACGAATTCTCGGAGAGTGCCAACAACTTTTAGATCTATTCTAGTAGATCTTTATTCCTAGAATAAATGTTGCCTCTCCGAAGTATTCTACGGAGAATTTTCATGAAAGCCAAGCTTTCACCGAGTATTTAATATGGGAATATCATTTCCAAGAAATAATATGTCATCAACGTATAGCACAATCATTATCAGTGTGCTCCCACTAACCTTCTTATATACACAAGAATCATCTTCGATTTTGAATGAAATCATATACCATTATGATCTCATTAAAACGTTGGTTCCAAGAAGACAATGTTTACTTCAATCCATAAATGGATTGAATTAACTTGCAAACCTTGTTTGCATGTTTTTGGTACGAAAAAACCGTCAGGTTGTTGTAAGAACATCCTCCAAAAAGTTTCCGTTTAAGGAAAGTGATTTTGACGTTCAACTGCCATATTTAATAAATGAAACATGCAACATTAACAAGCATCATCCGAATAGATTTAATCATGGCAACAAGTGAAAAAGTTTCATCGTAATCGACACCATATTGATGACGATACCCTTTCTGTACAAGCCTAGATATGTACATTTGTATGATGCCATCCATGTATGTCTTCCTTGAAGACTCATTTTAGTACCAATAGGCACAATGCCTTCTGCTACATCAACCAGTGTCCAAACTTAGTTGGTATACATGGAATCCATTTCGGACTTCATGGCACTTTGCCATAAAATAAATCGATACCTTGTATCGCTTCCTCATATGTAGCCGGTTTGTCTTCCTCAATAAGATTGATATCTACATGAGGTGAGATCAGAAACCCATACCTCCCAGGTTGTTTTCTGACTCTCTCTGACTTACGCGGTTCTTGTGTATTCGAAGATTATGGTACAGTTTCATCCCTGATGAACTGTTTGTGTTCCATGAGGATTCGGTGCCTAGAACAGTATTACTCCGATTTTTCATCGAGTTTTACTTTCCTCCCATTACCACTTCATATTGGAATTCCTCTTAGGAAAACCGCATGGAGAGCAACAATTACATTGTTCTCTTGTGGGTTGTATAAGTACTATACTTTGGATTCCCTAGGACAACCTACAAATAGGTACTTATCCGATTTAGGTTCTAGTTTGGTATCATCCAAACATATGGCCAGTATTCCCAAATCCTAAGGAAGGAGAAACCCAGTTTCTTTCCTCTTCATATCTAATATAATGTTTGTCTAATAGATTTTCATGGAACCTTATTCAAATAAGTACTAAACTGTTTAATGTGTATCCTCATAAGGAAATTGGTAGCTCAGAGCGACTCATCATCAACCTTACCATGTCTAACAAAGTTCGGTTTCTCTGTTCGGACACACTGTCAAATTGAGGTGTCCCGGGAGGAGTCCACTGTGAAAGAATATCATACTCTTTCAAGTAATCTTGAAACTCATATGTTTAAGTATTTTACACTATGGTCCAACCGTAATGTTTTTAATACTTTTACCGGTCTGTTTTTTTTACTTCGTGTCGAAACTCTTTGAATTACTCAAAAATTTCTGACTTGTGTTTCATAAGATAAACATAACCGTAACGCGATGCCACATCCATAAAGGTTACAAAGTATTCATATCCACCTCTAGCCTAGCTAGATATGGGCCCACTTACGTCACTATGAACGAGGGCTAACAGATCGGTGGCACTTGCACTTTTACCAAGTAAAAGGTGTTTTAGGCACTTCGCCTAATAAACTAGATTCGTAGACATCATTTGAATTAGAATCAAATCCGTCATAGTATCCACTCTTCGAAAGTGTGGATATACAAGTCTGGTTAATGTGTCCCAGACAACAATGCCATAAATAAGTCTTATCTGATTAATTCAGTTTGAGCTATTTGTTTGTCATGTTATATGTTTGAGATTCGTTTATATTCAAAATATAATTACTGTTATTCACATCTAATGTGTATATCTCAATATCATCTTTATAAATAAAACACTTAGTGTTTTAGAATATAAAGATATACCCGCAACAGGTTGAACTAGATATAGAGATAATGTTTCTAGTCAAACTAGTACATTATAATAGTCTCCTAATTCAAGTATATGCCCCAATGGCAGTTCCAAAACTTAGGTTTCTACGATTAAAATAGCGACTCTCGTCCCATTTCCGACTCATAGGTCGATCTCATCTGAAGTCAGTCTCTTGCTAATCAGCAGATCCCGCACATCAGTACATATGAATGTACCACATCCAGTATTAGAATCCAATTTTAAAACTAGTTGTGGACATGTTTATCAAAAAATATACTTGAAGCTTGAGCCTTGCCCGCCTTCACTTCCTTCATGTCTGCCTTTTCCATACTGCAGTCACACTTCCAGTGACCCCGTTTGCCACAGTTTAGGCAAACATCTTGGGATATGTCCTTTGTATACCCAGAAGACTGTGATGATTTTTCCTTTGCCCCTTTTACAAGCTCGGGCTCTTCCTTCTTGAGCATAGGCATCAACTCTCAAAGAGTTTTCTCTTGGTTATTAATGAACATGCCCTAGCTTTCGGGCAGAGGCTGTGAGATCAAATCTTTGGAAGTCTCGGGCTCGTAGGTAATGCCCAGCTAACCTAGCTGTTCGATGTCAGCAATCATCTGCGACACCATATTGATGACAATACCCTTTCTGTAAAGGCCTAGCTGTGTACATTTGTATGTTGCCATCCATGTATGTCTTCCTTGAAGACTCATTTTATTACCAATAGGCATAATGTATTCTTCTACATCAACCAGTGCCCAAACATAATTGGTATACATGGAATCCATTTCGGACTTCATAGCACTTTGCCATAAAAGGAGTCGATACCTTGTATCACTTCCTCATATGTAGCCGGTTTGTCTTCCTTAATAAGATTGATATCGACATGAGGTGAGATCAGAAACCCATAACTCCCAGGTTTTTTTCTGACTCTCTCCGACTTACGCGGTTCTTGTGTATTCGAAGATTGTTTTACAGTTTCATCCCTGATGAACTGTTTGTGTTCCGTGAGGATTCGGTGCCTAGAACAATATTACTCTGATTTTTCTTCGAGTTTTACTTTCCTCCCAATTACCACTGCATATTGGAATTCCTCTTAGGAAAACCACATAGAGAGCAACAATTACATTGTTCTCTTGTGAGTTGTATAAGTATTATACTTTGGTTTCCCTAGGACAACCTACAAATAGGCACTTATCCGATTTGGGTTCTAGTTAGGTATCATCCAAACATATGCCCAACATTCCCAAATCTTCAGGAATGAGAAACCTGGTTTCTTTCCTGTTCATATACAATATGAAGTCTGTCTAATAGATTTTCATGGAACCTTATTCAAAATAAGTACTACACTGTTTAATGTTAATCCTCATAAGGAAATTGGTAGCTCATAGCGACTCATCATTAACCTTACCATGTCTAACAAAGTTCGGTTTCTCTGTTCTGACACAACGTCAAGTTGAGGTGTCCCGGGAGGAGTCCACTATGAAAGAATATCATACTCTTTCAGTAATCTTGAAACTTATATGTTTAAGTATTTTACACTATGGTCCAACCATAATGTTTTTAATACTTTTACCGGTTTATTTTCTTACTTCGTGTCGAAACTCTTTGAATTACTCAAAAGTTTCTGACTTGTGTTTCATAAGATACACATAACTGTAACGCGATGCCACATCTTTAAAGGTTACGAAGTATTCATATCCACCTTTAGCCTAGCTAGATATGGGCCCACTTACGTCACTATGAACGAGGGCTACCAGATCGGTTACACTTGCACTTTTACAAGTAAAAGGTGTTTTAGGCACTTTGCCTAATAAACTAGATTCATAGACATCATTTGAAATAGAATCAAATCTGTCATAGTATCCACTCTTCGAAAGTGTGGATATACGAGTCTTGTTAATGTGTCCCAGACAACAATGCCACAAATAAGTCTCATCTGATTAATTCAGTTTGAGCTATTTGTTTGTCATGTTATATGTTTGAGATTTGTTTATATTCAAAATATAATTACTGTTATTCACATCTAATGTGTATATCTCAATATCATCTTTATAAACAAAACACTTAGTGTTTTAGAATATAAAGGTGTACGCGCAACGGGTTGAACTAGATATATACATAATGTTTCTAGTCAAACTGTTAAATTATAACAGTCTCCTTATTCAAGTATATGCCCCAATGGTAGTTCCAAAACTTAGGTTTCTACGGTTAAAACAGCAACTCTCGTCTCGTTTCCGACTCATAGGTCAATCTCATCTGAAGTCAGTCTCAACTAGTCAGCAGATCCCGCACATCAGTACATATGTATGTACCACATCCAGTATTAAAATCCAATTTTAAAACTAGTTATGGACATGTTTATAACAAACATACTTGAAGCCGGTGCCTTGCCCGCCTTCACTTCCTTCATGTCTGCCTTGTCCATACTGTAGTCACGCTTCCAATGACCTCGTTTGCCACAGTTTAGGCAAACATCTTGGGATATCTCCTTTGTCTTCCCAGAAGACTGTGACGATTTTGCCTTTGCCCCTTTTAGAAGCTCTGGCTCTGCCTTCTTGGGCATAGCCATCAACTCTCCAAGAGTTTTCTCTTTGTTCTTAATGAACATGCCCCTACTTTCTGGCAGAGACTGTGAGATCAAATATTTGGAAGTCTCGGCCTCGTAGGTAATGCCCAACTAACCTAGCTGTTCGATGTCAACAATCATCTGTGACACCTAATGCTCGACAGACGTACCTTCTGACTTACGCGGGTGAAAGAGCTTCTTTTGCAATTCGTACTTCTAAGATCTAAGGTTAGATCTATGAAGATCCCTTAATTTCAACATCATGGTATAAGGATCTAATCCTTAGTTTTGATGAAAAAATTAAAGTGTCATTGCATCAAGCATAAAGGATTGAGCACTAAAGTTATCATCATCATGAGTCTTCCAAAGCTCATGCACTACTATTTGCTTAACTTCGGGCTCAGACTCGAGAGGTTTCTCTATCAAATAGAATAACTTCTCAGTTCCCAGGACTATCCTGAGGTTCTATTCCCAATCTGAAAATTAGAGCCGTTTAAAGACATTTTCACCCATGATTATGTTCTAAACGCTAATCTTTCAATTATCTTGATTCCAATAGTTCAACTATCCAATCAACGATTTCGGGTGCAATCGAATATAATGATTTCTATAGTCTAACTATATAATCAACTACTATTGATTGGTTACATTCAAATGTATTGATTGCTATAATCCAATTATAAACCAACTACAAATGAAGTAGTTTGAATACAGTCCAATTGTTCAATTGAAATAACAATTGAATATTAGTCCAACTAATATATTTTTATTTAAATAATTAATGACGAAAAATGAAATGAGCGCGTATTGGCAAGTATCTAAACGAAATTGTAAATTTAATACTTGCCTCCCACTATTTTTCAGCGAGCCTCTAACCCTCTGTGGAGTACTCGGGAAACCTGGTTTCCTAGTGGGCTAGGATCCCGTTAAATAACACACAACCTTGACTTTGGCCAACAAATTGTATGAAACTTAACTAGGTAGATCTCTAAGATCAATTGGATCTCATCCAATTCCTAGATCCGGTAGGTGGACCTCCAAGTTTGAAACATATATCCAATATATGCCAATATATCCAATATATTCCCTAACGTTTTCCTGTGAATCAACTAAGCCTTGGCTTTGGCTCAACAAGCTTAATGAAACTAATTAAGCGTGACCCTTTGATAGTGGGAAAACTTCGTAATCGAGGTCAATGAACAATAAGTGACCTTGACTTTGGCCAACAAATCACAACTTGCCCAAGACGTATGATATGGAACAAAGCTTTCGTGATTAAAACACATCTGCGATGGACAAAGGTCTTGACTTTGGCCAACAAACCAATGCCAATCTTGGAACTTGAGAGAGAATCACTAATGGAAAGAAAAACATTTAATATAAAATAAGGATTTTTTTCGCGATTTGGCAACCAATTTATTATATTTAATTAGGTCTCATCATACACCCTTAAGCATGCATTCTAAAAGCATAACAAGACGCGAATAAAATAATAATATATTCGGATGGATATATAATACAATTTGTTCCTAGAAAAAATCTCTCTCTTTCATCTCTCCCGCTAGCACTATTCATACTTTTACCCAATTACATAATACTTCTAAAGAAACCTCATTTACATTGAGGGGAATTGGTGAGAAGAGAAATACAAAGAGAATAAAGATAATAGGCTAGACACACAGGTCTAATTTAATAAATTCTAAATTTATTACAACAATTTCCAAAATTTCCATCACCCTTCTAATATCCATCCGATATACATTATTCATTCATACATCCAAGTATTCACACATATCATGTTATCAATCAATCTAATCCAATTAATTAATTTTTGATTATTGACCATCCAATGTTTAAAGAACGATTTGATTTACGCGAATCCAACTCGTTTAAGATTAAATACTCAAAGTACGTATTCTTGAATTATATTGAACAATAATTTTAAATCCAATTTAAATTATATTCAATACTAATTCCTATTTAATTCCAAATTAAATAATTACACTTTCAATAGTGTCTTTTAGACTTGGATTCCAAATCCAATCTTTATGGGTCTCAAAGGCCCAATTAGTATCCAATATTATTCAATTAAAGTCCAATGGGCTTTTAATTAATTCTTTAGGCATAGGCTTTGGCAATTATGGGTCAAACCCAAGATGCCAAGGCCCAATTAGGAATCACCCCATGCCAAAAATCAATTTAGGCCCATTAGGCCCAATTAAAATTTTAAAGGCCCAATTATCATATTTGGACTTTATGGAAATGGTTTTAAATACAATTGGATCCAACCAATTATCCTAAACCAAACTTGGCCCAACCAAGCCCATTAAGCCCAAATACAATAAATTAAATTAATTCATTATTCCAAATTACAAATTAATTCAATTCAAGTGTAAATACCATAATTAATTAATTAATCTAATGCTTCCAAAACACTAATTAATTCAATTAATCATGCTCTACATTTCAAATTCATGTCCAACACAAATTGAAGCAAAATCAATCTTCTAATAACATGCTCCATTCACGGCAAAGGCATAAAATTAACATCCAATTTTTGATTTCAATCCAATTAAATCAATAATCAATATTCAATTCATGCCATTTAACATATCCAATTGTCAAATTTCAAAAAATCACCATGATTTATCCCAGGGTGCATTCGGCCAAGGCTATGGAATTAGGGAAAAAATTATGCAATTCATTTTCTCAATTCCTAAGATGTACAAATCCAATTAAACATCATCCAAGCTCAACCAAACCATCAATTTTGCATTTTCATGCTCCAAGTAAAAATACCCAATTTAAAGTCATGAACCCAAGAATTCCAAATCAAACATAGGATGCTCTGATACCATTGTAAGTGAGCCTAGAACATTCCAAGATCGTCTAAGAGTGATTTGTGTGTGAATTAACAAGAGAGTTGCGGAATACTCACATTGATTGTTTGAGGAGATTTCGAAAATTTCCAATGATGTAATGCGTTTCGGTGGAAGCTCCAAGCTTTCATGAGTGTTTCCAACACTTGGGTGAGTTTCCCTATCACCTTGATCCACTTCTTGATGTGCTAGCAAGAACAATTTTGAAAGAAAACTTTGTCCTCCAAGAACATTGTTCACGACATTTTAGTGAGAGAGAAGAGGAATAGTGCAATTTTGATTTCTAAAATCATATCTTCAAGTTGACCTCAAAGTTGGTATATGTCTTTTTAAAATTAAAGACAAAGTGTGTTGGAATTTTACTTGAGTGTAGAGAAAGCAATCCAAGATTTAATTCTCAACCACTTACCAAATTCCATCAAGTGTCAAACACTTTGATGTAAGTTGGTGGGTCCCACTTGAAATTCCAAATTTAAGTCGGAAAATCCAACATGCAACTTCGCTCGGGCCCGGGTTCGCTTAATCCGAATTAAGCAAATTACCGTTGCAACTTAATTAAATCCAATTTAATTAAATAATAATGCCTCACAATATTATTATGTAAGTCGCTTACGAATTAATTCTAAAATAATTTGTTCGCTTGAATTAAAATCTAATTTTAATTCTGCATTGAAATATAATTTCAATTAATATATCCAATATATTATTTTAGCCCAACTTAAAGAAATTAAATAGTAAAATCTAATTTAACGATTAAATTACTTTACCGATTAATTCTAAATTAATCGCTTTCTATCTCTTCTCGACGAATTTCATCCCAGATAAATTCTCGATGCAATTACTAAGACTATGGATATTTAATGATTAAACCTTGTGTGGATTAATACTGTCTCATATCTTATTAATCCGGTACTAATCATATGGACTTTTATCATTTATATATCCAAGTAATCTAATTACAAAATGATAAAAGTACAATTTCCTTTGTCACATAGTTAATTTGTTCAACAACACCATGTTCTGTACAAATGGTGATGTTATGGGTCATAATTGTCCAACACACTCCTCCTTGTTTCTAAAGCCTCAATTTTTTTTAAACATAAATGCATACTTGGCAGTAAGGTCATGGTCTCCCTAGGGTTAAACATACCTCTACCAGATGGCTATGGTTTAATAGATGACTCATATGTACCAATTGTATCCCATTGTTGTGTATTCTCTGCTATGTGCTCTAGGTAATCTAGTGCATCTCTAAGATTTTTGTCCCTGAACTCACCATTACACATCATCTCCACTACTTGTCTACCTTGGGGTGTTAAACCCTCGTAAAATTGGGCAACTAACCTCCATGTTTCAAACCCGTGATGTGGACAAATATTTAACATCTTTTTATACCTCTCCAAACATTGGTAAAGTATTTTGTTGGGTTCTAATGAACGAACCAAGATCATATTAAGCATGAAGCATGTGAATACCAAAAGAAGTTAGCGGAAAATACTTACAATGCTCGGTTGGATGTAGATGTAGAGTTCAAAGATTCCACTTTGAGAAGTTGATCCAAGCTTCTCTCTTTGATGTATATTGAAGCTCCAAGCTTGAAGTTTGAGATTCCAAACTCTAGGGAATGTTTTCCTATCACCTTTGTATGATCTAATGTGTGCTAGCACTTGAAAATTTTGCAACAAAAAGTTTCCTATTGCTCTTTCTAGTTCTCGGCAAAATGGAGAAGAAAAGGAGAGGGAGAGGCTCACGGTTTTGTGTGTGTTGAGAGAGTGAGTGAGTTTTCAAATTTTGTTAAATGTATTATTGATTTCAAAAATCAAATCCATTTACCAAAAGTGCAGTTAGTAAATGTCCATCAGAAGTCAAACTTGTGTAAGCAACAAGTTACCAATAATTTGCTCACTAACTTCCATCACCATAAAGTAAATAAAGTGACTAATGATGTGACTTGATGTGGGCCCCACTTGATTCAAAATCTTAGTGGGCCCGCAAGCACATCCCGGACTCGGCTTCATTAATTCCGAATTAACAAATTTTCCGTTGCGACATAATTAAATCAAATTTAATTAAATAATTATGCCTAGCAAAATTACTATTAAAGTCGGTCACGAATTAATTCTAAATTAATTCGTTCGCCTGAATCAAAATCCAATTTTAATTCCGTTATGAAATCCAATTTCATTTAATATATCGAATATATTATTTTATCGATTAATTCCGAATTAATTATTCTCTCTCTTCAAATGGAATTTTATCCCAGATAAATCTTGTCGTAGTTAATCCTAGATTAATTTTCTCTCTCATCTAATTAATCCCAAATTAATTTCGAATTATGTTCGAGTCATACGTCATCGGTGAATCTTTGGGAAGCGACCCATGAGATCCCTGGATATGTTGGCAGTAAATCTGGTCGTCGGACTATCCAAACACGTGCGTACCTGGTACCACATTCTTACCGATTTACGTGACATGGTTGGCTTCTAGCAAAGCGTTGTGCCTACCCAATCTCCAGAAATATTCTTTAAGGAATATAAAATCTATAATAGGCGTAGTATACGTAGTATTGCGTTTTGCGATCCAGTATCAGATGTCACATGCAAGGCATGTTGCTGGAATAGTGTCTGCCCCGTACGAAGCATATATCAGATCACAAGCAACTAGTCTCTATAATCGGATAATCATGACCTTGTCATATTATCCCGATAGTTGCAACATAATAGAGAACCAGTTCTGTATCCCTGCGTGATCATCATCTCCATATGACTGAAGTGATACTTCCGTCTTGACATCACACCCAATACACTACGATTCTCAATAAACCCAGAAGAGGCGTACACAGAACCTGTTAAAGTCCCGGAAGACCAAAACCAAAGTGTATTGATCGTCGTAAGTATTAGCGATGGAAGTCTCAGGTTAAGACCAAATACACATACCCTGAATCAGATTCCCATAGACACATAGTCATACTACCAATGAGATTCCGATGGATCTATCCAGAGTGAAGCTGTTCCCGTACCATCGGTAAACACAAACTCCTATCACACTTGCATAAGTATCCAATACTTAAATATATGAGAACTATGTCGTTATGCTCCCACAACGAGCACAAGTGCAATACTAGTCTATTACGCATTATCGATGTCCAATCTCAATAATAGTACAACTAGGGATATTAAATGATTAAACCTTTATGGATTGATATTTTCTCATATCTTATTAATCCGGAACTAATCATAAGGACTTTTATCATTTATACATTGTCACATAGTTAATTTGTACAAAAACCACAATGTCTTTTACAAATAGTGACGTTATGGGTCATAATTGTCCAACATTTTTCCCCGACTATTGTGTGAATGTTGTAATTCTTCTCTTAAAGGAATTTGTCCTTTGAGGAGGAAAGAACGTTTTAAGAAACTACTCTTGTAAATCAGCCCATGTTCTAATAGATCCTGACCTAAGATTTTGTAGCCAAATTTTAGCTTTATCCTTTAAAGAAAATGGAAAAATCTTTAACCGAATTATATTAATGCTACAATTTTGGTATGTGCAAGTGTTACATAATTCTTCGAACTCTCTTACGTGCTGATAAGGGTTTTCTGATTCTAGACCGTGGAATGTGGGTAAAATATTGATGACACTTGACTTAAAATTGAAACGTGATGCTTCTGGTGGAAAAACAATGCAAGATGGTGATCCTAACCTAGTGGGATTCATGAATTGTCTGAGTGTCCAAGGGTGATTAGGATCTTCATGTTGAGACTCGTTTTCTTCCTAAATAACTGGGTTTTCAACTCGGGCAGGTGGATTTTCATTTTGGTTTTCAGCCATTCTGACAAACAATGGAGGTGATGAAGACTCTTTTTCTAATCTGCCGCTAGATGTTCGAGACCAGTGTTTCATGCAACTTAAAGATAAACTATATGAAAAAAATATGAAATTGCAAGTACAAAAGTTAAAAACTAAGAGAATAAAATAACAAAATGAAAAATACAAATAACGAAAATACAGATGTAGTGATTTAGATCTAAAAACGTCCTCTAACCCTTGTTAATTCCGATCTCAATTGAATTTCTCGTTCATTTTTCTCAATGTCTTGAATTATGTTTTCGTGAAGTTTATGAGAGCATCTCTATATAGGGATGGTTCAAAAAATTCTTTAATGAATAGTAAATACCTTTTAAGTTGATTTTTTTATTTCCTGTAACCAAAAAAAATTAACAACAAGGTTTGTCTATACGTGAGATTTCTGGGTTCAGGGTTCATTAAGGATTAATCAGAACAATTTGGATCCATAAAAAGAAAAAAAGAAGAAGATAAGATGCATAAATTAAATAAAAACAAATATGAAAAAATAAAGAAAAGAAAAGTAGAGAAAGAATAAATTAATAATTATTCTATATACTAAATAATACTTCCCCGGCAACGGCGCCAAAAACTTGACACGCTCGAAAAGTGGTCTTTTACTCCCAAGTATAAGAGTGTTGAAGTAATAAAATAACCCGGTGAGTCCGGTGTCGATCCACAGAGAAGACATTTAGTAAAATAGAATAATGAGCAGTGCAGAAAAGAAAAGTTTGATTTTTTGAAGTAGTTGGAGACTTTTAGATTGAATTACAGTAATAGAATGAAATGCTGGAGTTAGGGGATCCACTTTTAGTCTTTTAAACATTTAGAAACCTTGCTTTATTATAATCTACAAATGCCATTGTTACCCACTTAATTTATTTCAGGAATTAATTATGCCAATAAAAAGAACCAGCCATAAAGGTGGTAATCATTTCTGTCAATAATTAGTCCTACCAAGGTACTAAGCATGCCAAAAATATAAAACCAGCCATAAAGGCGGTGATACCGTTTGTCTATAACAAGTCCTACCAAGGTACTTAATTATGCCAAAATCGTATAAAACCAGCCACAAAGGCGGTGACAAGATAAAACCAGTCATAAAGGCGATAAGAAGATAAAATCAGCCATAAAGGCGGTGAAAAGATAAAACCAGCCATAAAGGGGGTTAAAAGATAAAACCAGCCATAAAGGCGATGAAAAGATAAAACCAGCCATATAGGCGGTGAAAAGATAAAACCAGCCATAAATGCGGTATACAGATTGTCAATAATTGATCTAGAATTAAATCAAGTTTTAATCATTAGATTTCAATTTATTTATTATAATAGAAGCGAGTTTACTCTATGTTTTCATTATAAAAGTTTTATTATAATAGAAGCGAGTTTACTCTATGTTTTTTCATAAAAAGTTTCATCCTTACCCTAGCATAAAAGAATTAGCTACTCATTTTGTAATAAAACATACTTGTACTTTTATTACTGAAAGAAAAAGACATTACAAAAAGCTTTAGTAAATAAACAAACAAGACACTCTCTCTCCAAGATTTACAGAGGAATCAGGAAAGAAAGTATGAAAATTTATGATGCCAGACGCTCATATTTATAGGCAATTTGGGTCACGCGTCGCGACACCCATTTTCTTTTTACGTTGCGACGCGCGTGCATATTGGGGATAAGTGTCAGAGAATGGTGAATCCACGTTGGGGACACGTGTTGGTAAGTCGGCGGTGTCTTTGTTTCATTAGGTGCGTCACGACGTGATGCAGGCTCCATGCGTCGCGACATGATGATTGATATAATGGGGACACGTGTTGAAGGAAGACATGTCGCGACGCACCGTAAAATCTGTGTCGCGACGTAGGTGTAGATTTCTGATTTTTGCCCTTTTTCAGTCTGGTTTGTCCTGTCGAGCTTCCGAGCAGTATTTTACCTGACAAATAACATAAAATAATACAGTAAAAACACTCAAAGCATGAAATAAAATAATATTTCACAAATGTGCCAATTTAGAGAGATTAGTGAAACTATAAGTGTAAAATGATTAACTTATCGTATAATAAATATGTATTTTTTAGTGTTCACCACACCCCCCCAACCAGCTTATTACTAGTCCCTAGTAATTCAAGCGGAATTTAAAAAAGAGAAATTCTTATCTAAGTTAACAATTGTTTTCTTTCTTTCAAAATGATCAAATAAATGATTTCTCCTGTACTTTTTACCATTCTTCCATGTACTCATAAGACAATGTATTAATCAATATATTGTGCCCACAATATCACAAGTATTTGTTGAAAGGAGAGTAATATTTTTGTCCTACAATTATATTAGGTGTAAGCACTGCATTTTTGCATATAAGTCCCGATGATGAGCCTTGTGCGAAGGCACTACCTTTTAAGTCGCGGGAAACGGACGTCGGAAGGGAAAAGTCAAGAATTGATGACATTTTGTTGGATTTAATTCACTCGTTTAGCTTCGGGTTTGCTCGTTGGACCTCCATTTCAAAATCATCCTTGGCCCAAAACCTCCGTAAGCCACACTTCATTGGCCCAAAACCCAACCAAATCACATACCAAAACCCTAAATACTCGGCTCTCTCTCCTCTCTCTAAACGCACACAAGGCACGAAAAAATGACTAGAAAAAAAAACCCTAAAGCCTTCACGCCATTCACTCTCCATTAAGCCTTCAAACTGCCTCCTACACGTTGAAACCCCATGCACAGCCACGTTCAGCACCCCTCATGGCCACATGAGACACGTCCCAAGCCAACAAATCTCAGCCTAAACTTAGCAAGATGCTCACGTAAACCTGCCTTCACTCACACCACTCATCAACGTAACCCCATTAACAAAGAAACCCTACGATGACACCTCATACACCACTTAACAACAATAAATCAAGCACACATAAGCCTGTCCTTCACATGAACCACACTCAAAGCCACAAAGCAACCTAAGACCTCACGTCGTCCATGCAGCCCATGCATAAGAAGCCAAAGCCATTTAATAGCCTCCTATCACCAAGTCAAACACAACACATCACCATTTAACCAAGCAAACCCCACACCATTTAACCAAGCAACCCCAAGCCCTTGACAAAGCCATTTCCCTTTCCATTTTTCAACATCAATTAGCCACCCAATTAATGACCATTATCAATGATAGCCTACCCAATAAATGCACCACCATTTGCCTATAAAAAGAACCTCAACTCACCCTTGAAACCCCGCAAATAGACAACACAAGCACGCTCTTCTCTTCTCCTTTCACGCCAATTCCCCCCTTAGAAGACGCCCTCCATTCACGCCCAAAATAGCAACAAATTAGCCCTCTACTTCGTCCCACATCGCCCAAGAAACCACCCTCTTGTTCACGCCCAACACAACCTCTCACTTTGCCCTCTACTATGTCCCACATCGCCTAGGAAACAACCCCTCACTCACGTCCCCAAATCTCGGCCACAAGCCCTCACAAATCAACGAACCTTCATCACAAACAAACACACTCACAACTTTGACAACTCACTCACGTAACTAGCAGCATTCACGCCTATATCCAGCAGCCCCAACTCACGTAATAAGCCCTTCAAGAACCAGCCACTCACGTGGCCATAAAAAAGACCATTCATAGCCTTCATCAAGCCCTCACTCAGCAAGTCCCAAACACACTAAAGACCCTTCAAGGCCTCCATGCAGCCCTCACGTTCACGCAACAAGCCTTAAACGCAACACACAGATCACGCCAAGCTGCTCTTTCACTGTCTTCAACACGCACGCACCCCTCACCCAGCCTGCACTCATCTTCATGTTGGTTTCTAGATTAGTCCCAAGATCGATTTCAAGTAAAGAAACATCATGTGAATACTCAAGAAGTATGGCAGAATCATACTTACATTGATCGGCTTTTGCGATGCGAGGAACAACAAAAACAAATCTTCAAGCTTTTCCTCCATGATGGTCACGACAAAGCTCCTCCATTTTGTGCTCCATTTGCTCGGCCAAGCTCCAAGCTTGGGTGTGCATTCCATACCCACGGGTGGGTTTCCCTATCACCTTCGCAAGACCCGAATGTGTGCTAGCACTCTTGAAATTTTGCCACTAAGCTTCTCCTTCATCTCACGACATTTGCAGAAAAATGAAGGAAGAAAATGGCCCAAGGCCGAGAGATAGGAGAGAGTAAGAAGAGATTATGTTTTTGTGTATTGTGTATCTAATACACTAATTGAAAGTCAAATGCCAAATAATCAAATAAATGGTAAATGGCATTTAAGCCATCCAACCACCACCATCAATCAATAGTGACATGTTGTCAATCACTAAAAGTGACAAGACATCTATCACTTGATTGACTAGTGATTTGACGCTTGATGTGACTTGTGGGCCACACTTGAATTCGAAATGCGAGTGGGCCCGCAAACACTCCCGGGCTCGGGTTCGCAAATTTCGAATTAATGAATTTTCCGTTGCGACGTAATTAAATCAAATTTAATTAAATAATTTTGCCTAGCAAAATTACTATTCACGTTGCTAGCGAATTAATTCTAAATTAACTCGTTCGCTCGAATTAAAATCACATTTTAATTCCGCGTCGAAATCTAATTTCGTATAATATATCGAATATATTATTTTATCGATTAATTCCAATTAATCGTTTTCTCTCTTTAAATAATATTTTATCCCAGATAAAATATCTCCGTAATTAATCTCAGATTAATTTTCTCTCTCTTATAATTAATCCCAGATTAATAAAGTGCGAGTCATACGTCATCGGTGAATCTTCGAGAAGCGACCCATGAGATCCCTGGATATGTTGGCAGTAAATCCGGTCGTCGGACTATCCGAACACCTACGTACCTAGTACTACGTTTTTACCGATTTACAAGACATGGTTGGCTTCTAGCAAAGCACCGTGCCTAACCAATTCTCCAGAAATATTCTTATAGGAATATTCGATCTATATCAGGCGTAGTATACATAGTATTGCGTATTACGATCCAGCATCGGATGTCACGTGTTAGGCCTGGGGCTGGAATTGTGTCTGCCCCTACGAAGCACATATCGATCTCTGGTAACTAGTCTCTATAATCAGATAAACATGACTTAGTCATAATATCCCGATAGCTTGCAGCATAAATAAAAGCACCAGTTCCGTATCCTACGTGATCATCATCTCCACTATGACTGGATTGATACTTCCATCTCGACATCACACCCAATACAATACGATTCTCAATATAACACAGAACCTGTTAAAGCCCTATAGACGACCAAAACCAAAGTATATTGATTGTCGCAAGTATTAGCGGTGCACGTCTCAGGTTAAAACCAAATACACCTATCCTAATTCGGACTTCCGTAGACACATAGTCATACTACCAATGGAATTTCGAGGGGTCTATCCAGAGCGAAGCTGTTTCCATACCATCGGTAAACACAACCTCCTATTACACTTGCATGAGTATCCTATACCCAAATATATGAGAACTATGTCGTTATGCTCCCACAATGCGCACAAGTGTAATACTAGTCTTTTACGCATTATCGATGTCCAATCTCGATAATACTCTGACTAGGGATATTTAATGATTAAACCTTCGTGGATTGATACTGTCTCATATCATCTCAATCCGGAACTAATCATATGGACCTTTCATCATTTATACATCTTGGTAATCTAATTACAAATGAAAAAAAGTAATTTCCTTTGTCACATAGTTAATTTGTACAACAACACCATAATCTGTACAAATAGTGATGTTATAGGTCATAATTGTCCAACAATCTCCCACTTGGCCTATAGCCAATCACTCAAGTGTCCTACACCCGAACGATGTACGGTTCGCTCAAACTTCTGCTGAGAAAATACTTCGTGAGAGGATTTGCATGGTTATCATCTGATGCGATTTATTCGAATCATCACTCGCCACGATGTATGATCCGAACGAATCAGATGAATATTTAAAGTATATATCTGGATCGTTGATGAGACCATTAATTCTTTAGCCTGTGTTGTAGCCTAGCCAGCTGCTAACAGAACTACATCTGATTAGGATTATTATCGATCCAAAAGGCTTCTATTTGCTGCCTCAGCTGCAGTAATAATCCACTTTTTGTTGGTATTCGGCAACAGTAATCTTGCTTGGAAATTTCCAGCTCACTGTTCTGTTATTCAAACTTTATAGTACCTTTAATTACGACTTATAGTCCATTTTGAAATCGGTTAGGAAACTTGCAAAGGTTATCCCAGCACTTCAAGTTCTCCTTCTCCATAGTATAAGACATCATTCTTAGTTCAGCTAAGATACTAAAGGGATGTTCTAATCAATCCATGACTATCACTGGATGGGCCTGATTGTGATTCTATATGCTCAAATCATATGAGACACCAGTCGCGTACATCTTTTTCAATGTACGAGTTCTCGGAGAGTAATTAACAACTTTAAAAAATTATACCCAGTAGATCTTTATTCCTAGATAAGTTGTCTTTCCCAAGAATTCTACGAGATTTTTCATGAAAGTGTTAGACATTATGACCCATAGCGTCACTGTTTTGTAAATGATATTGTATTATTGTACAAAATTAACTATGTGATAATGAAATTGCCCTTTGCCGTTTTGTAATTTATTTACTTTGATATATAAATGGCGAAAGTCCATATGATTAATTCCGTATTGAGATGATATGAGACAGTATCAATACATAAAGGTTTAAATCATTAAATATCCCTAGTCGGAGTATTATCGAGATCGGACATCGATAATGCGGAATAGACTAGTATTGCACTTTGCATGTTGTGAGGGCACAACGGCATAGTTCTCATATATTTAAGTATAGGATACTTATGCAAGTGCGATAGGAGGTTGTGTTTTACCGATGGTACGGAAAACAGCTTCGCTCTGGATAGACCCCGCGGAATCCCATTGGTAGTATGTCTGCGTGTCTATGGGAGGCCGCATCAGGGTAGGTGTATATGGTCTTAACCTGAGACTTGCATCGCTAGTACTTGCGACAATAGGTAAACTTTGGTTTTGGTGGTTGGGGGACCTTAACTGGTTCTGTGTTCACCTCTTCTGGGTTTATCAGGAATCGTAGTGCACTGGGTGTGATGTCAAGATGGAAGTGTCACTTCAGACATATGGAGTTGATGATCACGCAGGATACAGAACTAGTGCTCTATAAAAGGTTGCAACCGTCGGGACAATATGACTAGGTCAGTATTGCCCGATTTAAAGAGACTAGTTGCTTGATGTCCGATATATGTTTCGTACGGGGCAGACACATTTCCAGCCCCAGGCCTAACATGTGATCGTCCGATACTGGATCGATGTACGCAATACTACGGTATACTACGCTTGATATAGATCTAATATTCCAGTAAGAATATTTCTGGAGAATTGGGTAGGCATGGCGCTTTGCTAGAAGCCAACCTTGTCTTGTAAATCGGTAAAAACGTAGTACGAGGTACGTACGTGTTTGGATTATCCAACGACCGTATTTACTGCCAACATATCCGGAGATCTCTTGGGTCGCTTCCTGAAGATTCACCTATGATGTTTGATTCGAACTTTATTAATCTTGGATTAATAACGGAGAAACTTTATCTTGGATAAAATGCCTTATTAGGAGGAGAGAGAGATCGATTAATTTGGAATTAATCGATAAAATAATATATTCGATATATTATTAAACGAAATTAGATTTCGACGCGCGGAATTAAAATCGGATTTTAATTCGGGCAAACGAATTAATTTAGAATTAATTCATTAGCGAACTGAATAGTAATTTCGCAAGGCGTAATTATTTAATTCACGTCGCGACGGAAATTCGTTAATTCGGAATTAACGAAACCGAGCCCGAAAGTGTTTGCGGACACATTCGTATTTTGAATCGAGTGATATCCGCAAATCACATCGCGATATCTCATTACTTAATACGAATAGATGGTGGATGTATCTAGTCACCTTTGAGGGATGATACATTGTCTCTAATCTCAAAGTGTGGTAATGATGCAAATGATGGATTTCATTTTGGAGGGAAAGCCATGCACGGTTTTGAAGGATTTTTTGCATTAAAAAATATTTTGGTATTAGATATCATATCACTTTTCATTTCCTTGGTCATTCACGTTTTTGGCATGCAAAGGAAAACAAAATCAAAGTGAAACACTCTCCTCCTTTTCTCTCTTGCTCACGCCGTGAGCTTCTAACAAGGCAGAAAATTGTTTTTCATTCTCCATTTTTGCTAGCACAAGCAAGGATCAAAGGAGGTGATAGGGAAACACCTTGGAGCTTGGAATACTTGAAGCTTTAAAGCTTCTCTCTCCTCTTCTTGCTTGGCCGAAACTTCAAATCTTGGAGCTCAAGGATCCTCTTCACAATTTCATCACAAAAGCTTTGTAAGTATGATTCCGCCATGCTTCAAGTTTTGCATTATATTTTATTGTATTTTAAATGCTTAATCTTTCCTTGGGACAATAATAGAAACCAACAATGGTATCATGGAGCTATGTTTAAGCATGAAATATATTAGGTTAAAATTTGGGTAAAATTGATTGAAGCATGTTCTTGTGAAATTTGATGAATGAGTATGCTTACATGTATATAGAATGATATTATATGGAATCAATTTTGAGAAAAATGCATTGGATGATTTTTCCCCAAAAATGTAACCTTGGCCGAATGGGTATGAACATTGGATGTGTTGGAATTTTTTGTGTACAAGATCATTGGATGACTTAAAACGTATACGGGACGTAGATTAGTGATTCAATCGGATTGAAAAACAAATCGACACAAAAACTCACTTGGCCGAATACTAATGGACATGAAAAGGACTTGATTTTTGTTAAATTAATGTTGGACATTGTTTTGAACATAGATGATTAATAATTAAATTGGTATTTTGAAATATTTGGTTTAATGTATTAATCTTGGTTTTACACTTTAATTAATTGAATTTTAAAATTTGGAATATTGAAATTTAATTAATGGGCTTAATTTTGGTGAATTGGGCTTTTAATATTGTATTTGGGCATAATGGGCTTGGTTGGGCCAAGTAGATTTGGGCCAAAAGGATTGGATCCAATTTGGGCCTAAATCACTCCATTAAGTCCAAATGTAGTATAATGGGCTTTAAAGTTTAATTGGGCCTTATGGGCTTGAAATTGGTTTTGTGGCATTTAAGGGTGATTCCTTATTTGGGCTTGGTAATTGGGTTTGACCCACATTGACCAAAGCCCAAGCCTTAATAAATCAATTGAAAGCCCATCGGACTTTAATTAAACAAACATTGGATGTTAGTTGGGCTTTGAGACCCAATTAGATTAGATTTAGAATCTAAGTCTTTAAAGCACATTAAAAGTGTAAACATTTAATTTGGAATTAAATAATTGAATTAGTATTGAATACGAATTAAATTAGATTTAATAAGTAGTTCGATATAATTCGCGAATTCGTACCTTATGTACTTATTCTCAAACGAGTTGGACTCGCGCAAAATCAAACCGTTGTTTGAACATTGGATGATCACTTAAACAAAGACTAATTAATTGGATTAGATTGGTTGTAAAAGCATGTCTTGTTTGAATATATATGTATGTGATGAATGAATAGTGTATATCGGATGGATATTAGAAGGGAAAGGGTAATTTTAGAAATTATTGTAAATTTGGAATTTATAAATTGGACCTGCGTGTCCAGCCTTATCTCTTTTATCTCTTTGTATTCTCTTCTCACCTAATTCCCCTCAATGTAAATGAGGTTTCTCTTATTGTATTATGTAATTGGGTAGTAGTAGAATAGTGCTAGCGGGGAGAGGAAATGGAGTGATTTGTTCTAGGAACAAGTTGTTTATATATCCATCCGCATATCACTATTAATTTACTTTACGCGCTTTATGATGTTTTAGAAGCATGCTTAAGGGTGTATGTTGATGAGACCTAACAAAGATAATAAATTGGTTGCCAATTACGCAAAAATCCCTCAATCTATATTAAGCGATTATCCTTCCATTGAATGATTCTTGTTCAAGATCCGATTGGCATTGGTTTGTTGGCCAAAGTCAAGACCTTGTCAATTAGGATGTACTTGAATCATGAGAGTTTTGTTCCACATCGGTGTCTTGTCCAAGTTGTGATTTGTTGGCCAAAGTCAAGATCACTTCTTGTCCAACGACATTGATTACGAAACTATCCTTGTCAATGGGTCCCGCTTAACTGGAATCATTAGGTTTGTTGTGCCAAAGCCAAGGCCTAGATGATTCGGAGGATATGGTTAGAAAATGTATTAGATACATTGGCATACGCAATATGTTTAGGACTTGGATGTCCACCTAACCGGATCTAGGAATTGGATTGGATCCAATTGATCTGTGAGATCTACCTAGTTAAATAGCATACAGCTTGTTGGCCAAAGTCAAGGTTGTGTGTTATTTAACGGGATCCTAGCCCACTAGGAAATAGGATTTCCCGAGTTCTCAACAGAGGGTTAGAGACTTGATGAAAATAGTGGGAGGCTAGTATGTGAATTTGCAATTTCATTCAGATACTTTGCCTTACGCGTTCTTCAAAATTATTTCGTCTATTTATTATTAGTTGGACTAATACATTGTTATTTTTTGTAACAGTTTGACTGTACCCATTTTATCGTTAACTAGATAGTTGGACTATCGTAGTTGAGATGGCTAGCAAGGTAAATGTCCGAGACATCATCATGGGTGACAATGTCTTTAAGGGGACAAACTTCGCTGATTGGGAAATGAACCTAAGGATAGTCCTTGGGGCTGAGAGGATGCTGTATACTATACAAACACCTCTCCCGCCTAAGCCCACTGACCCACTTGAGCTGGAGTTATGGAAAACTCACAGCAGTGATTGTGACACAGCTCAGGCTATTATGTTAGCTTCTATGACTCAACACTTTCGTCGCCAGAATAGGGACTTGGATCCTTATAATATGATGGCTAGACTTCGAGATCTCCACCGCTCCAACAAGCGGATGGAAAGGTATGAGTTGGTGAAGAAACTCTTCCGCGCCCGAATGACTGAAGGCGCATCAGTTGAGGCCCACGGGGCTCAAATGATCGCCGATATTGATGAGTTGGCCAATATGGGAATAGTCTTGGAGGCTGAGCTGACTATAGATATGATCTTGCAGTCACTTCCTGATACTTGGAAACAAATCATAATCAACTACAAGTTGATGGATACAGATGACACTCTTGGAGAGTTGTTATCCATCTTGAAGGAGTCTGAAAAAGAACTCCTAAAAGGGGGCAAGCGCGAGGCGCACTATGCATCGACCTCTCAGGGGCCAAAGGCTGGGCTTAAGGCAACTGGAGGGGTGAGGAAGAGGAAACATAAGAACAAGGGTAAAGGCAAGTCGACAAAAGCTTCTGGGAAGCCAAGGAACAAATCTCAAGATGTCTGCCTCAACTGCGGCAAGAAGGGTCACTGGAAACGTGACTGCCGAATGGGCAAGGGACACAGGGAGGATATCAAGGCAGGCAAGGCACCAGCCTCTGGTATGTTTGTTATTGAAATAAATATGACTACTTCTAGTCTTAAAAATTGGATTTTTGATTCTGGTTGTGCTGCTCATATTTGTACTGATTTGCAGGATCTGCAGAATAGCAGGATGCTGGCTTCAGGGGAGGTTGACCTACGAGTCGGAAACGGAACACCAGTTGCTGTTTTGGCTGTAGGGACTTTTGTTTTGGAACTGCCCTCAGGGCATGTACTTAAACTTTTGAACTGTTATTATATACCTAGTTTAACTAGGAATATTATATCTGTATCTTTGTTAACCCAGCATGGGTACACTTTTGTATTTAGAAACACTGGGTGTTATTTATATAAAAATGATGCAGAAATTTGCACTGTTGTTGCAAATAATGGTCTTTATATTTTGAATGTAAATGAATCTCCTAAACACAAAATGACAAACAAAAGGCTCAAAAGGAGTAATCTAAAAGATGAAGCTTACATGTGGCATTGTCGTCTAGGACACATTAACAAGACTCGCATATCCACACTTTCGAAGAGTGGGTACTTGGACGGATTTGATCCTAATTCATATGATGTCTGCGAATCTTGTCTTTTAGGCAAAATGCCTAAATCACCTTTTAGCGGTAAAGGTGAACGTGCCACAGAACTGTTAGCCCTCGTTCATAGTGACGTATGTGGGCCCATGTCTAGCCAGGCTAGAGGTGGATATCGATACTTCGTAACCTTTACGGATGATGCATCACGTTACGGTTATGTGTATCTAATGATGCACAAGTCGGAAACCTTTGAGAAATTCAAAGAGTTTCGACACGAAGTTGAAAAACAAACAGGCAAGAGTATTAAGACATTACGGTCGGACCGTGGTGGCGAATACTTAAGTTATGAGTTTCAAGATTACTTGAAAGAACATGGTATTCTTTCACAGTGGACTCCTCCTGGAACACCGCAATTAAACGGTGTGTCTGAACGGAGAAACCGTACCTTGTTAGACATGGTAAGGTCAATGATGAGTCGCACTGAGCTACCAATATCCTTCTGGGGATACGCATTAAGCAGTGCAATACTTATTTTGAATAAGGTTCCGTCAAAGTCTGTTGAACAGACTCCATATGAGATATGGACAGGAAGGAAACCAGGTTTCTCTTTCCTGAAGATTTGGGGATGCTGGGCATATGTTAAACGTTTGGATGGTACCAAACTTGAACCCAAATCTGATAAATGCCTTTTCGTGGGATATCCTAGGGAAACCAAAGGATATTACTTCTATCACCCGCAAGAGAACAAAGTATTTGTTGCTCTACATGCATTTTTCCTTGAAAAGGAATTCTTAGATGCAGTGGTAAGTGGGAGGAAAGTGGAGCTCGATGAAAATCGTGGTGATACTGTTCCTGGCAATGAATCAACGACGGAACATGAACAGACCATCCGGGATGAGTCTGTACCACAACCTTCATATACACAAGGACCGCGTAGGTCGGAGAGAGTCAGGACAGTACCTGAGAGGTATGGGTACCTGATCTCGCCTCATGTAGATATTAATCTTATTGAGGATAATGAACCGTCTACGTATGAGGAAGCAATACAAGATATTGATTCCGCTTTATGGCAAGAAGCCATGAAGTCTGAGATGGATTCCATGTATGCCAACCAAGTTTGGACACTGGTTGATGCACCAGAAGGTGTAAAACCTATTGGATGCAGATGGATCTTCAAGAAGAAGACCGACATGGATGGCAACGTGCAACATACAAAGGCTAGGCTTGTAGCAAAGGGGTATCGTCAACAATATGGTGTTGATTATGACGAAACCTTCTCACCCGTTGCCATGATTAAATCCATTCGGATAATGCTTGCAATAGCTGCATATTTCGATTACGAGATATGGCAGATGGACGTTAAAACCGCTTTCCTTAACGGAAACCTTTTGGAGGATGTTTATATGCAACAGCCTGACGGTTTTATCGTACCTAGACTTGCAAACAAGGTTTGTAAGTTAAATCGATCCATTTATGGATTGAAGCAAGCATCACGGTCATGGAATCAGCGTTTTGATGAAATCATAAAAGAATATAATTTCGTGCAAAACGAAGATGACCCTTGTGTATACAAGAAGGTTAGTGGGAGAGCACTGACTTTTATTGTCCTTTATGTCGACGATGTATTGCTTATAGGCAATGACATTCCCATGCTAACGTCGGTGAAAGCTTGGCTTTCATTAAAATTCTCCATGAAAGATCTGGGAGAAGCAGCCTTTATTCTGGGAATAAAGATCTACCGGGATAGATCTAGAAAGCTGCTTGGACTCTCCCAGAGTACATATATTGACAAAGTGTTGAAGCGATTCAGCATGGATCAATCCAAGAAGGGATTGATGCCAATGTTACGTGGTACCTCTCTGTCTAAGGACATGTGTCCTAAGACTCAAGAAGAGAGAGATAACATGAGTCGGATACCGTTCGCCTCGGCAGTCGGATCGATCATGTATGCCATGATATGTACACGACCTGATGTGTCATATGCTTTGAGCATGTGCAGTCGCTATCAGGCCGATCCAGGTGAAGGTCACTGGATGGCAGTTAAGAATATCCTTAAGTATCTTAGACGAACTAAGGATGCTTTCTTAATTTACGGAGAAGGAGAACTTGTGGTATCTGGGTATGCCGATGCAAGTTTCCAAACCGACAAGGACGACTTCAAGTCGCAATCCGGGTACATTTTTTGTTTGAATAACGGAGCAGTGAGCTGGAAATCTTCCAAGCAAGATACTGTTGCCGATTCAACGACAGAAGCGGAGTATATTGCTGCATCGGAAGCAGCAAAGGAGGCAGTTTGGATCCGAAAGTTCCTAATTGGATTAGGAGTAGTTCCGTTAGCAGCTGAGCCCGTTCCATTGTATTGTGACAATAACGGGGCTATAGCACAAGCTAAGGAACCAAGGTCTCATCAACGATCCAAGCATGTTCTTCGGCGTTACCATCTGATTCGGGAGATTATACATCGTGGCGATGTAAAAGTCGAGAAGGTCGCATCAGATAACAACATTGCAGATCCGCTGACGAAAGCTGTTTATCCGCAAGTGTTTGAACGACATATACATAGTTCAGGTATTAGATGCTTGAGTGACTGGCTATAGGCCAAGTGGGAGATTGTTAGACATTATGACCCATAGCGTCACTGTTTTGTAAATGATATTGTATTATTGTACAAAATTAACTATGTGATAATGAAATTGCCTTTTGCCGTTTTGTAATTTATTTACTTTGATATATAAATGGCGAAAGTCCATATGATTAATTCCGTATTGAGATGATATGAGACAGTATCAATACATAAAGGTTTAAATCATTAAATATCCCTAGTCGGAGTATTATCGAGATCGGACATCGATAATGCGGAATAGACTAGTATTGCACTTGTGCATGTTGTGAGGGCACAACGGCATAGTTCTCATATATTTAAGTATAGGATACTTATGCAAGTGCGATAGGAGGTTGTGTTTTACCGATGGTACGGAAAACAGCTTCGCTCTGGATAGACCCCGCGGAATCCCATTGGTAGTATGTCTGCGTGTCTATGGGAGGCCGCATCAGGGTAGGTGTATATGGTCTTAACCTGAGACTTGCATCGCTAGTACTTGCGACAATAGGTAAACTTTGGTTTTGGTGGTTGGGGGACCTTAACTGGTTCTGTGTTCACCTCTTCTGGGTTTATCAGGAATCGTAGTGCACTGGGTGTGATGTCAAGATGGAAGTGTCACTTCAGACATATGGAGTTGATGATCACGCAGGATACAGAACTAGTGCTCTATAAAAGGTTGCAACCGTCGGGACAATATGACTAGGTCAGTATTGCCCGATTTAAAGAGACTAGTTGCTTGATGTCCGATATATGTTTCGTACGGGGCAGACACATTTCCAGCCCCAGGCCTAACATGTGATCGTCCGATACTGGATCGATGTACGCAATACTACGGTATACTACGCTTGATATAGATCTAATATTCCAGTAAGAATATTTCTGGAGAATTGGGTAGGCATGGCGCTTTGCTAGAAGCCAACCTTGTCTTGTAAATCGGTAAAAACGTAGTACGAGGTACGTACGTGTTTGGATTATCCAACGACCGTATTTACTGCCAACATATCCGGAGATCTCTTGGGTCGCTTCCTGAAGATTCACCTATGATGTTTGATTCGAACTTTATTAATCTTGGATTAATAACGGAGAAACTTTATCTTGGATAAAATGCCTTATTAGGAGAGAGAGAGAGATCGATTAATTTGGAATTAATCGATAAAATAATATATTCGATATATTATTAAACGAAATTAGATTTCGACGCGGAATTAAAATCGGATTTTAATTCGGGCAAACGAATTAATTTAGAATTAATTCATTAGCGAACTGAATAGTAATTTCGCAAGGCGTAATTATTTAATTCACGTCGCGACGGAAATTCGTTAATTCGGAATTAACGAAACCGAGCCCGAAAGTGTTTGCGGACACATTCGTATTTTGAATCGAGTGATATCCGCAAATCACATCGCGATATCTCATTACTTAATACGAATAGATGGTGGATGTATCTAGTCACCTTTGAGGGATGATACATTGTCTCTAATCTCAAAGTGTGGTAATGATGGCAAATGATGGATTTCATTTTGGAGGGAAAGCCATGCATGGCTTTGAAGGATTTTTTGCATTAAAAATTCTTTTGGTATTAGATATCATATCACTTTTCATTTCCTTGGTCATCATTCACGGTTTTGGCATGCAAAGGAAAACAAAAATTGAAAGTGAAACACTCTCCTCTTTTCTCTCTTGCTCACGCCGTGAGCTCTAACAATAGAGAAAAAATTGTTTTCATTCTCCATTTTTGCTAGCACAAGCAAGGATCAAAAGAGGTGATAGGGAAACCAACCTTGGAGCTTGGAATACTTGAAGATTTAAAGCTTTTCTCCATCTTCTTGCTTGGCCGAAACTTCAACCTTGGAGGCTCAAGGATCCTTCTTCAACAATTTCATCACATAGCTTTGTAAGTATGTTTCCGCCATCCTTCAAGCTTTGCATGTATGTTTATTGTATTTTAAATGCTTAATCTTTCCTTGGGACAAATATAGAAACCAACAGAAGCCAAGCTTTCACCGATTGTATTATGGGAATATCATTTCCAAGAAATGACAATATCTCTTATTTAGGCATCACTGTCAGTGCGCTCCCACTAACCTCCTTATATACGCAAAATCATTTTTCGTTGAATTAAATCATACACCATTATGTTACATCAAAATGATAGTTCCAAGACCGATACTTGCTCAATCCTCCATGGATCAAATTAACTTGCAAACCTTGTTGCTCATTTTGGTAGACAAAACCGTCAGGATGTTTTGTAAAAATCCTCCAAAAGGTTTCCGTTAAGGAAAGCGATATTGGCATACAGCTGCCATAATTTCATAATGAAACATGCAGCATCAGCAAGCATTATCCAAATGGATTCAACCATGGCAACAAATAAAAGGTTTCATCGTAATCGACACAATTTTGATAACGATACCTTTTCACTTCAAGCCTAGCTTAGTACGTTGGTATGTTGCCTTTCATGTATGTCTTCCTTGAAGACTCATATAGTACAAATAGGCAAAATGCCTTCCGGTACAACAACTAGTATCTAAACTCGGTTGGTATACATGGAATCCATTTCGGACATCATGGCACTTTTCGATTATAGGGAGTCGATACCTTGTATCACTTCCTCATACGTAGTAAGTTCTTATTCCTCAATAAGATTGACATCTTTACGAGGTGAGAACAGAAACCCATACCTCCCAGGTTATTTTCTGACTCTCTCCGACTATCGCGGTTCTTGTGTATTCAAAGATTATTGGTATAGTTTCATCCTTTATGAACTATTTGTGTTCCAGTAAGGAATCGGTTCCTAGAATAGTATTACTCCGATTTTCATCGAGTTTTACTTTCCTCCCACTTACCACTGCATATAGGTATTCCTCTTAGGAAAACCGCATGGCGAGCAACAATTACATTGTTCTCTTGTGAGTTGTATAAGTACTATACTTTTGGTTTCCCTAGGATAACCTACGACTTAGGCACTTATCCGATTTGGGTTCTAGTTTGGTATCATCCAAACCTATGCCCAACATACCCAAATCTTCAGGATTGAGAAAGCCCGGTTTCTTTCATGTTCATATCTAATATAAAGTATGTCAAACAGATTTTTATGGAACCTTATTCAAAATAAGTTTCGCACTGATTAATGCGTATCCTTTGAAGGAAATGGTAGCTCAGAGCGACTCATGATTAACCTTATCATGTCCAATAAAATTCGGTTTCTCCGTTTGGACACACCGTCAGAATTACGTGTTCCGGGAGGAGTCCTCATTGAAATAATACTATACTCTTTCACGTATCTGAGAAACTTATTGCTTAAGTATTTTCATCATGGTCCAACCATGGTGTTTAATACTTTAGCCGATCTGTTTGTCTACTTGGTGTCGAAACTCTTTGAATTCATCAAAAGTTTCTGATTTGTGTTTCAAAAGAAACACATAACCATAACGCGATGCCACATCCGTAAAGGTCACGAAAAATTCATATCCACCTCTAGCCTAGCTAGACATGGGCCCACTAACGTCACTATGACTGAGGGCTAATAGATCGGTGGCACTTGTACTTTTACCAAGTAAAGGTGTTTTAGGCACTTACCTTAATAAACTAGATTCGTAGACATTATTTGATTAAAATCAAATCCATCCTAGTATCCACTCTTCGAAAGTGTGGATATACGAGTCTTGTTAATTGTGTCCCAGACAACAATGCCACATATAAGTCTCAACTAATTAAATCAGTTTGAGTTATTTGTTTGTCATGTTACACATTTGAGATTTATTTATATTCAAAATATAAATACTGTTATTCACATCTAATGTGCTTATCTCAATATCATCTTTATAAAATAAAACACTTTAGTGTTCTAGAATATAAAGGTATACCCGCAACGGGTTAAACCCTGATATAGAGATAATGTTTCTAGTCAAACTAGTTGCATTGTAACAGTTTCCTAATTTAAGTACACACCCAAAGGTTAGTTCCTAAACTTAGGTATCTACGGTTAAAATAGCGAGTGTTATCCCATTTCCGATTTGTAGATAGATCTCATCTGAAGTCAGTATCCTGCTTATCAGTAGTGTGGGAACACAAACTGGGCGACGCATGCTGTTCCGGGCTCGTGGCCCGGTTGGGAGTACAGAGTAGCGCACGGGGGACTAAACCGGAGAATAATGGAGTCGCCACCCGGTGTGAACCGGGACAAATATTTAAGGCTGTACTCACCCCTCGCAAGGGAAGACCTCAAACCGTTGGGTTCGAAATGGTACCTTACTTATGCCACTTGTAATAAAATGATTTGTGCAATAATCTTACCAAGCCTAAGCAACATATTTCCAAGGATAATTTACTCCTAAGTTTGCATGCATAGGTACAAAGCTCATATCTAAGTTTATATATAACACATTTTCGTATTTTGCATACAACCTATTTGCATACAATCTATGTCCAAATTCATGCATAAAGATAAATTGACATACGGAAAGCATACAATTTCACATTGGTAGACACAGAAACGCAAACAAATAACATTCATACAAGCATGCATATTAAGGAAAGACAAATAAGCGAATGATGGAAATAGATAACTAAAGAGGTAATGCAAATGCATAAGGTAAAAAGAGACAACTATATGCTAAAATAGACATGTCGTGATGTGATGCAGAGAAGATATCTAGAATTGACACGAACACACGCGTGGGCCTTTTTCCAAGTGGTACGTGGAATTGTATCCCGAGTACAGATCATACTACCATCCATTCAGAATCGGCTATGAAATTTATGTCCGGGTTTCCATCCTATATACCACGAGAAATAATGCCCAAATGCTACCATGACATGGGTACACGAATGATAATAGATCGAGCCAAGACAAGGATAGAAGATGCAATTAAGAGATGAAAGACGCGGCAAATATCGTGGTAAAGGTAGCCTTTTAGGCTTTTCTTCCCCCAAATGGAGAACCTTTTAGTCCAACACAATAAGCCCATGCGCTTTTCATTACAATGCGTACAAAGATGAAGACAATAATATCGGCTTCGTATACCCGATTGAACACATCTTACATTCAACCGAATATAAATCAATCGGCGTGGTAAAGCATCGTGGTAAAGGATTTTAACCCCTCAAAATAGGGGACCTTTAATCCAACTTACTAAGCCCATGCGCTCGATCACATCATTACATAACAAATAACATGCAGAAATCAAGTAGAGAATGATAAACAAATCAAAACAACATAAAACGAAATATGCGCCGTTTACTCAAGTGGTACGTGGAGTTGTATCCCGAGTATAGATCATACCACGTCCATTCAAAATCAGCTATGAAATTTTTGTCCGGGTTTCCATCCTATATACCACGAGAGGTGACACACTTTTCATTTTATTCAAGGGCCACAACATACACCATTTCACAATACATGCATTTTTTTATCTATTCAAAGGCCACAACATGCATCACTCCATAATAATCATGCAAACGAAACTCAATAAATAATAAAAATACAACTGAAAACGGATGTGAAAAATACCCTCAGGTCTAACCTTTTCTGTCGACTTTCGGACTCGCGTTTCACGGCCGTCAGAAGGGCTATCACTCCGCAACTCTTCCGGTTCACTGGATTAACATCTTAGCTCGCTGTTTTGCTGTTTTTGTCGTTGTTTTCACTCAGTTTTGCTGCTGTTTTACCGTTGTTTTTTAGTCACTATTTTATGGGAAATAAGAGACTATTTTGGCCATTTTTTGGGGTTGTTTTCTCACTGTTTTAGGGTGGTGTTTGGGTCTGTTTTAAGGGACTGTTTTTGGTGGTTACAAGGACTATTTTTGGTGGTTACAGGGACTGTTTAAGCCTATTTTTGGTGCAATGTAGTGAGCAGTTTTGGGTGTAATATGCTGCAGTGAGGTGGGTTACAACCCTGGGACGCATCCCAAAAACTACTGATATGATGTGGGCCTCGACCCTGGGACGCATCTCCAAAACTGTTGATGCTGAAGAAGTGGGTAAACCCTGGGACGCATCCCCAAAACTGCTGATACCGATGAAGTGGGTTACAACCCTGGGACGCATCTCCAAACTGCTACTGATGCTGATGCGGGTCTCGACCTTGGGACTCATCCCTAAATTTGATACTGATGATGACATGGGTCTCGACCCTGGGACTCATCGAAAACTGATACTGATGATGTTGCGGGCCTCGACCCTGGGACTCATCCCCAAAACAGATACTGATGTTGTTGCGGGCCTCAACCCTGGGACTCATCCCCAAAATTGATACTGATGATGATGTAGGCCTCGGCCCTGAGACTCATCCCTGAAACCGATACTGTTGTGGGCCTCGACCCTGGGACTCATCCCTACAACTGATACTGATGATGACGTAGGCCTCGGCCCTGGGACTCATCCCTGCAACTGATACTGATGATGACGTAGGCGTCGGCCCTATGACTCATCCCTGAAACTGATGCTGATGTGGGCCTCGACCCTGGGACTCATCCCAAAAAACTGATACTGATGTAGATGTGGGCCTCGCCCCAAACCGGTACTGATATGGGCCTCGTCCACAAACTGATACAGACGCGGGCCTCGCCCGCAGACTGATACTGATGTGGGCCTCGACCACATACTGATACTTAAGTGGGTCTCACCCCCAGACTGATACTGATATGGGCCTAGCCCCATACTGATACTGATATGAGCCTCGCCCCCATTCTGATACTGATGTGGGTGTCGCCCCAAACTGATACTGAAATGGGCCTCACCCCCAGAGTGCCATACTCGACCAGACTAATAATGATAATATGGGCTTACCCCAAGAGTGCCATACCCGACAAGACTGATGCTGATGCTAATATGTCATTTCAACATATTAAATTGCCTCTCATAAGATAATCCTGATAGCTAGACATATTTTCGTCCTCAACGAATGCTTTCGCATCGAAACCTGAGAACCTTCAAAGTACTTGATACACTCAACTCCGATCCTCTGAATAGGTGATCTGAACTAGAATCCTAGTGTGTGTGTGCCAGGGCTCTTTCACAGCTTATTCCTTAAGTGAGCCAACTCGATGATTTCGTTTCAGAGAATCGGATCGATGGGTCTAACCAATCTAGATGTCTCGATCACACTCTGTGATTACTTCGTCATACTCAACATGATATGGTCTTCTTATTTTTTCTTTCGTCTCTTTATTTTCATTCATTTCATTTTTTTTGACACCTCTACCCTTTAAGGTAGCATTTCTCCTCATGGTGGTCCTAATACTCGCCCATGGGTAGCTTCACGCTTATCGGTTATAGGCGGTCTATTTTTCTTTTCTTTTCAGAGACTTTCTTTGTTCCCAACCATATCATATATCGTAGCATAAGTAAACCAGGGTGGACATCCAGGCAAACGGTCATTCACCGATCCATCATCCCTTTGGCTAGTCATCTTGCCAACCACTCAGGTTTCCACTGTTGAGATCCCGTAATCAAGTGCTCGTGAATCCAGCTGAGATCAATCCATTCAGAATACCAGATGAGAGCATGTCTCGCACTTATCGTTTCTAAAGCTTCTCCCTACAGCAAACACTGTCATCACCGGACATATGTCTAACTATCAAAGATTTCCCTCTCTCATTTTTTTCTCTTTTTTTTTTCACTCATTCCACAGAATTCTTCCGTCATCTTCCGATAATGTGGGATTCGCCCCTTGAGATCCATTCCCGAAACTCAAACTCATATGGGCCTCAGCCCCGGGACTCCTCCCCAAAACTAGCACTAATGTGGGCCTCAACCCTCAGATTACTACCCGCCTCTGTCACCAATATGGGCCTCAGCCCTAGGATTATTACCCGAATCTGATACTGTGCTTTCGTTGTTTCTGAATGGCCTGTCTTTCCCGCTTTCTCTTTTTTTCTTCAAAACCTGTGAACACAAAACAAAACAAACACAAAAGTAATGCAAAATGGGTTACGTGTATGCATGCATGCATGTGTTTCTTATCTCGTCGGGTTAGGTATTCCGCCAATTCCCTTGGTGACTGCTTGGTCTTTTCTTCCTCAAGTAAAGTACTGTTTCAATCAGTCAACATTGATCGGCTTGGTGAACTCATTCTCTTCCAAGTCTGACAGCCTCACTGCCCAATTTCCCATTACTGAACGACTATCTTGTCTGTTCTGCTTGCTTCTTCTAAAAATCACCGGGTTCGAATATCGCTAAGTATCAAAGTACCAAGGTTGAATACTTTTGTCAAATATACTCGTGTTGCAGAAACTCAGGCAAGTTAATGAAATGAACATCTTTATTATCATTAAGAAAAGGTTCGAACAAATAGACAAAATCAATGTCTCTATTAATAAATGCTGGATCACAACTGAATAAGATCTGGGAGACAAACATCTCCATGAATTGCAACTTTATTTTCCCTTGCTTTCTTATTTCCTTCGGCCATTAGTTTCTCCAGGTACAGTAGTTCCTCTTCCCATTCACTTATACCTTTTTCAACCTCCGTCTCATCACTGTCAGAGAAGTTTTCCCAAAGATCCTCCCTCTGCTTTATTTCACTTTCACCACTGTTGTCCCATATCCCCATGCGAGAAGTTTGGTGGTTGTGGGTTTGGAAGACAAGATTATAGGGTAGGCCAAATTCAATCATGTGGGTAGGTGGAGGTTTTCTGTGTCTGTTGGGTTGTTCTTTTTCCGGGTTAGGTATTTTATGGGCATCAATGAGGTTTTGGATTTCATGCCTGTAGGCATTACATTTTTGCATGTGAAACCCGATGATGAGTCTCAGTTGGAGGCACTACCTTTTTAGTTAATGATATTTCGGGAAACGGTCGTCGGAAGGGAATCGGTATTTCGTTAGATCCTTATTCACTTGTTTAGCGTCAAGCTCACTTGTTGGACCTCCGTTTAGAGCACCTTTGGCCCAGAAAAAACCCGCAAACCTTTTAACCTTGGCCCAAAACCCTTGCCACCCACCTAAGCCCACTCACCAAACCAACACAACACCTAGCCCACCAAGAGAGGCCCACACGCCCATAGCCCCTAAATTACATCCAAATTAAATCAAATATTAATTAAATTAAACATTAACTAAATAAAATATTAATTAATTGATATACCAAATTAAAATATTGTAACTTCCTAACTTAAAATATTATATACTAAATTAAAGAAATAGTATGCCTAATTAAAATCAATCATAACCAATTAAAAATATTGACTTCCTAATCTAACAATTTGTATTCCTAAACTAAGCCAATCAAATATTCAACCTTCCTAATTCTCCAAAATTTGTCCCCCCTCAATCCATTGATTTCCTTATCCAACCCCAAATCAAATCCTCTCTTTAATGCCAAAATCCCTTCCTTGTGAGACAAGGAGAAGCCCTAGCCCTTCTCTATATAAACAACCCAAAACCAAAACCCTATTCCTCTCTCAACTACACGGCACCTCAAATAAAAATAATAAAAACAGTAAACTAAAAGAAATATACCATAAGCCTTACACATCAAACATCTCACCAAGAAATCACACTCACTGCCAACAACCCCTGCCCCTCACAAAACGAAAGCCACACACACATCAATAGCACCTTCAATCAACCATCAACACCAGCCATTCACGCCTTAGATCCCTTCAATCAATCCGCCTGCCACCATCACGCCCTTTACCCCTTCATTCAATGACACAATACCATTGACGCCACTGCCCCTAACTCTATCAGCCCCTCACATGTATTAACCAAACAACTCCATGCCACAGAGCCCTCAAAGCCACGCATTTGACCCCAGTCATCAGCCAAGACTCCACGCCACTGCCCATAATTTCATCAACCATATCTGCCACTCCACGCCACACAGCCCTCAAAGCCATGCATCAACCCCACAAACTGACCAGCCGAGAGCAAAAAATAAACCCCAAACAGTAACGAAAACTGCCCCCAAACAGCCCTCCAAAATCACGCAAAAATAGTAGCCTAAAACACCAAAAACAGTGACCAAAATACGGCAACAATATGGCAGCAAAACCGCGAGGAAACAGAAGTAAAACGGAGTCAAAATAGTAGCTTGAGCAGCGAAACAGCGAGGTAAAACGCAAACCAGTGAACCAGAAAAGTTGCAGTGTGATAGCCCTTCCGATGGCTATGAAACGCGAGTTCGAAAGTCAACATAAAAGGTTAGACTTGAGGGTATTTTTCACACTAATTTGTAGTTTTATTTTTATTATCTATTGAGTATTCTTCGCATGATTATTATGTTAAAATGCATGTTGTGGCCCTTGAGTAGATAAATATGCATGTATTACGAAATATTGTATCTTGTGGCCTTGGAATAAAATGAAAGATGTGTCAACTCTCGCGATATATCGGATCGAAACCCGGACATAAATTTCATAGCCGATTCCGAATGGACGGTAGTATGATATGTACTCGGGATACAACTCCACGTACCGCTTGAGTAAACGACACTTTCTTTTGTTTTATGTTGCTTTGATTTATTATTCGTCATTTAAATTCAGCATGTTACTTTTTTATGTATGATGCGATCGAGCGCATGGGTTTAGTATGTCGGATTAAAGGTCCCCTATTTGGAGGGGTTAAAATCCTTTACCACGATGCTTTGCCGCGCCGGTTGATGTATGTTCGGTTGAATGTAAGATATGTTCAATCGGGCATACTAAGTTTGATATTATTGTCTTTATTCTTTGTATGCATGATGCGATCGAGTGCATGGGTTTAGTAAGTCGGATTAAAGGTCCCCTATTTTGAGGGGTTAAAACCATTTACTACGATGGTTTGCCGCGCCGGTTGATGTGTGTTCGGTTGAATGTAAGATATGTTGAATCAGGCATACTAAGTTTGATATTATTGTATTTATTCTTTGTATGCATGATGCGATCGAGCGCATGGGCTTAGTAAGTCGGATTAAAGGTCCCTTATTTGGAGGGGTTAAAACCCTTTATCACGATGCTTTGCCGCGCCGGTTGACGTATATTCGGTTGAATGTAAGATGTGTTCAATCGGGTATAAGAAGTTTCATATAGTTATCTTTATCTTTGTACGTATTGTAATGAAAAGCGCATCAGCTTATTGTGTTAGACTAAAAAGGTTCTCTATTTGGGGAAAGAAAAGCCTAAAAGGCTACCTTTACCATGATATTTGCCGCGTCTTTCATATATTGATTACATCATCTATCCCTTAGTCTTGGATTAACGTATTACAATTCATATATCCATGTCATGATGGCATTTAAGTATTATTTCTTATGGTATATCGGATGGAAACCTAGAGATAAATTCCGTAGCCGATTTCGAATGGACGGTAGTGCGGTCTGTACTTGAGATACAATTCCACGTACCACTTGGAAAAGTGCTCACATGTGTGTTTGTGTCCATATTAGTTATCTTCTTTTGCACCACGTCATAACATGCTTACTTTAATGCCTAATTGCATCCTTAAGTGTCTTTTTGCATTATGTACTTAGTTGACCCTTTTATTTACGCATGGACATGTAATGGCTTTTTGTTTATGCTTTCGCACGTATAAGTATGATATGTCTATGAAATCACATGTTCGCCATTATTTGATTCGCTTTTATATGTGCTTGCGTGGTTAGTGTGTGCTTGTGTTTCCATGAATACAATATGCCAATGAAGCATGCAATCTTAGATGTAAGATATATGCAAATTTAGGTGTAAGTTTTATTTTTGCGCATATGAACTTAGAAGTATGATACTCTTGGAAATAAGTGTTACTTAAGCTTGATTAAATTATTACACAAATCCTTTCATTACAAGTGACATAAGTAAGGTGTTGGACAATTATGACCCATAGCGTCACTATTTGTACAGATCACAATGTTGTTGTACAAATTAACTATGTAATAAAGGAGATTGCACTCTTATCATTTGTGATTAGATCACCTAGATATATAAGTGATGAGAGGTCCCTATGATTTGTTCCTGGACGGAGAATGATATGAGACAGTATCAGTCCACGAAGGATAAATCATTAAATATCCCTAGTCAGAGTATTATCGAGATTGGACATCGATAAATACGTAAAAGACTAGTATTACACTTGTGCGCGTTTGTGAGGGCACAACGGCATAGTTCTCATATATTTGGGTATAGGATACTCATGCAAGTGTAATAGGAGGTTGTGTTTCACCGATGGTACGGGAAACAGCTTCGCTCTGGATTGACCCCAGCGGAATCCCATTGGTAGTATGACTATGTGTCTATGGGAGTCTGCAATCAGGGTAGGTGTATTTGGTCTTAACCTGAGACTTGCACCGCTAACACTTGCGACAATCAATGTACTTTAGTTGAGGTCGTCCAGGGCTTTAACCGATTCTGCGTACGCCGATACTGGGTATATTGAGAATCGTAGTGTGTTGGGTGTGATGTCAAGACGGAAGTATCACTCCAGTCATAGTGGAGATGACGGTCACGTAGGATACGGAAACTCGTTCTCTTAAATGCTCGAGCTATCGGGATATTATGACTAGGTCATGTTTATTCGATTATAGAGACTAGTTACCAGACATCCAATATGTGCTTCGTACGGGGCAGACACAATTCCAGCCCCAGGCCTAGCACGTGATCATCCGATACTGGACAAAAATACATAATACTACGGTATACTACGCTTGATATAGATAATATTTTCCTGTAAGGATATTTCCGGAGAATTGGGTAGGCATGGCACTTTGTTAGAAGCCAACCTTGTCTCGTAAATCGGTATAAACGTAGTACGAGGTACTTACGTGTTCGGATAGTCCGAAGACCGAATTTACTGCCAACATATCTGGAGATCTCATGGGTCGGTTCCCAAAGATTCACCGATGATGTATGACTCGCACTTTAATTAATCTGGGATTAATTAGAAGAGAGAGAAAATTAATCTGGGATTAATTCGATGAGAGAGAAAATTAATCTGGGATTAATTACGGAGATATTTTATCTAGGATAAAATATTAATAAAGAGAGAGAACGATTAATTTGGAATTAATCGATAAAATAATATATCCGATATATTATACGAAATTGGATTTCGACGCGGAATTGAAATTGGATTTTAATTCGGGCGAACGAATTAATTTGGAATTAATTCGTTAGCGACGTGAATAGTGATTTCGCTAGGCGTAATCATTTAATTACGACGCGACGGAAAATTCATTAATTTGGAATTAGCGATTCCGAGCCCGAGAGTGATTGCGAGCGCATTCGCATTTCGAATTCGAGCGCGGCACGCAAGTCACATCAAGCGTCAAATCACTAGTCGCATCAATTGTCAAATCACTTGTCACTTTGAGTGATGTGACTTGATGTGATGGGTAAAAGTGATGGGTAAAAGTGAAAGCATTTATTGATGTTTTACTTTTGACTTTTTGCTTTTTGAAAAGTTTGGTATATATTTATTTTATTTGCTTTTAGAAAATAAATAAAATGATATATATTTAATTTTTTCTCTCTCTCCTAAGTACCAAATTCGGCCTTCTCTCTCTTGACTAGGTTATTCAAGTTTTTGTTGAACAAAATGGATTCCCTCCATTTTTCTTTTTTTCTCTCACAACTTGGAGCCATTTCTTCTCATTAATTTTGGTTTGATCAAAAACATGGAAGAAGAACAAGTGCTAGCACACTCTAGGGTTATATTATGGTGATAGGGAAGTGAGTTTGTGAGCATGGAAAGCTTGAAGCTTGGAGCTTCAATGGTGTCCACCCATGGCCGGATCTTGGACCTTCAAGGAGCATCAAAACTGAGCCATTACATGTCTTGGAGAAGCCATTGCCGACCTTTGGAGAGGGCTTGAAGGCTTGTATTCTTCATTTCATCAAAACCCATCAATGTGAGTATGAATTCCGCCTTATTCCTTTGATGTATTCATGTGTTTTCTTGCTTGAATTTCATGATCTTGGGACCTATATTAGAAACCAACAATGGTATCTATGAGCTTAGTTCAAGCATGAAAAAGTTAGGGTTAAAATTGGGTAAACTCAATTTGAGCATCAATTGGTTAAATTGTTTGATAAAGTATGCTTGAATGAGGTTGAATTGATGTTGTGCATGATCAATTTCATGAAATTTGGTTGGATCCATTTTTCCCCAAATTTGGGCATGACAAATTGGGTAAAATCAATTGAAGCATGATTTGGTTAAATTGATTGATTAAGTATGCTTATATATTGATGAATTGAAGTTGTGTATGTTCAATTTCATGGAATTTGGTTGGATCCATTTTTCCCCAAATTGTGTGTTGGCCAAGATTAATAAATTTGGGTAAACTTGATTTTGAGCATGTTTGATGAAATTGGATGATTTAGAATGCTTAAAGTATGTTTAATTGAAGATTGATTGGATCAATTTGATGAAAATTAGTTTGGAACAATTTTCCCCAAATTGCTTATGTTGGCCGAATACAAATAACCCATAATGTCTTGGAATTTTTTGATTTTTGAACATTGGATGTGTTGGAAATCATTCGGGAATATGATTTAATGTTGATTGTGAAATTAATTGGATTGAATTCGAATCGGACGTAAAATCCCCAAATTGCCAAGAGACTTTAAAGCATGTAAAATGGGTTTGATTTTGATAAATTGTGTTGGACACTATTTGATGTAGAAATGCATGATTAAGTATGATAATTGATGTTTTAGAAACATTAATTAGGTGGTTAATTATGTATGACACTTAGGTTAATTAATTATGAAATTTGGAATTTTATAAGTTAATTAATTAGGCTTGAAATTGGATTTGGGCCTTAAATGTTGTAATTGGGCTTTTGGGCTTTGTTGTACAAAGTTGGGTTTAGGCAAAATTGGTTGGATCCAATTAGGCCCAAAACCGCATCCATAAAGTCCAATTATGACTTAATGGCCCTTAATTATTTAATTGGGCCTAATGGGCCAAAATTAATTTAAAGGCTTATAGGGTAACTCCCGGATTGGACTTTGGTTATCGGTTTGACCCGAGTTGACCAAAAGTCCACGCCTTAAGAAATTAATTAAAAGCCCATTGGACTTTAATTAAATAAACGTTGGACGTTAATTGGGCTTTGAGACCCATAACGATTGAATTTGGAATTTAAATCGTAGAAGGTTCGTTAATAAAAGTGTAATATTTAATTTGGAATTAAATAGTGAATTAGAATTAAATGCGTATTAGATTGGATTTAATTATATAGTTTAATTTAATTCGAGAATTCGTACTTTGAGTACTTATTCGCAAAATGAGTTTGACTCGAGCAAAAATCAAAGCGTTGTTTGAACATTGGATTATCACTAATTATCAGATTAATTAATTGGATTAGATTGATTGATAACATGCTTGTATGAATACATGGTTGCGATGCGTGAATAATGTATATCGGATGGATATTAGTCGGGTGGGACAATTTTGGAAATTGTAATAAATTTGATTTATTAATTGGACCTGCGTGTCCAGCCTTATCACCTCTATACTCTTTGTATTCTCTTATCACCTATTCCCCTCAATGTAAATGAGGTTTCTTTAGAAGTGTAGTGTAACGGGTAGAAATAAATACATGTGCTAGCTTTAGAGAGAGAAAATGAGAGATTTGATCTAGGATCAATGTAAAGTATCCATCCGCATATCATTATTATTTTATTTCATATACGCTTTATTATGTGTTTAGAATGCATGTTTAAGGGTGTATGATGATGAGACCTTAACAAAGATAATAAATTGGTTGCCAATTTGCACGCGAAAAACCCTCATATAATATTAAGCGTCTTTCCTTCCATTGAGTGATTCTTACTCAAGATCTAAGACGGCATTGGTTTGTTGGCCAAAGTCAAGGCCGTTGTCTGTCGAAGATGTGTTTGAATCACGAAGGCTTTGTTCCATATCAGTGTCTTGTCCAAGTTGTGGTTTGTTGGCCAAAGTCAAGACCACTTCTTGTCCATCGACATTGATTACGAAGCTTTCCATGGTCAATGGGTCGCGCTTGACTGGGATCACTAGGTTTGTTGTGCCAAAGCCAAGGCTTAGTTGATTCAGAGGAAAAGGTTAGGTAATACATTGGATGTATTGGCATATATAAGATATATGTTTCGGACTTGGACGTCCTCCTACCGGATCTAGGAATTGGATTGGATCCAATTGATCTTAGAGATCTACCTAGTTAATTATCATACAATTTGTTGGCCAAAGTCAAGATTGTGTGATATTTAACGGGATCCTAGCCCACTAGGAAACACGGTTTCCCGAGTACTCGATAGAGGGTTAGAGGCTCACCGAAAAATAGTGGGAGGCAAGAATTGAATTAGCAATACTCGTTCAATTACTCACCATACGCGCTCATTCAAATTATTTCGTCGTTAGATTAAATGTTAGTTGGACTAATATTTAAAATTGTTGTTTTAATTTACAGTTGGACTGTATTATAGTTGATTATATATAATTGGATTATATTAATCAATATATTTGAATTAATTAATTTCAGTTTACAGTTGATTTTATAATTGGATTATAGTAATCAATGTAATTGAGGTTAATTAATTTAAATTATATTTGATTATATAGTTGGACTATTATAATCATTATAATCAATAGTACCACAAATCGTTGATTAAATAGTTGGACTATTAGAATCAAGATAAAATGAAAGATTAGTGTTTAAAACATAATCCTGTGTGAAAATGTATTTAAACGACTTTAATTTTCAAATTGGGAATAATTTCAAGATGGTCTTGGAAATTAATAAGTTATTTTATTTGATAAAATAATGAATTATGCCTAAAGCCCGGAGTTAAGCAAATAAGTGGAATATGAAATTTGGAATATTCATATAATTATAATTATAGTGCTTAATCCATTATACTTTGATTTTAGAAAGTACTAAAATTGCAATAAATAATTCTTGGAGAATTAATGACTATTCTCAATGAGACAAAGTCAAACTTTGCAATTAGGCAAGTTGTGCAAGGCACACCATACTTCGATATTCTAGAAACCCGAGGCTTGGCCAAAGGCTACTGGAATATTGAAAATGGCAAAGGCAAAATCATTATAATCTTTTGGGAAGATAAAAGGATATATCCTAAGAAGAAATTGAAGACGAGCAAGGCTCTTACTTCAAATATGTTTGTCATAATTATGTTCACAACTAATACTGAAATTGGATTTTAAATACTTAGAGTGATACATAAATATGTACTGTTGTTCAGAATCTGTTTTGAACAGGATACTGACTTCAACTGAGATTTATCTGCGAATAGTAAATGGGACGATAGTCGCTGTTTTAACCGTAGATATCTGAATTTAGGAACTGCCTTCGGGTTAGTACTTAAATTTAGAAACTGTTATAATGTAACTAGTTTGACTAGAAACATTATCTCTATATCGCGTATAACCCGCTGCGGGTGTACCTTTATATTCTAGAACACTAAAGTGTTTTATTATATAAAGATGATATTGAGATAAACACATTAGATGTGAATAACAACATTTATATTTTGAATATAAATAATATCTCAAATACATAACATGACAAATAAATAGCTCAAGCTGATTTGATCAGAAGAAACTAATTGTGGCATTGTTGTCTGGGACACAATCAAACAAGACTCGTATATCCATACTTTTGAAGAGTGGGTACTAGGACTAATTTGATTCCATTCAAATAAAGTCTACGAATCTAGTTTATTAGGCAAAGTGCCTATAGCACTATTTACTTGATGAAAGTGTAAATGCCACTGATCTGTTAGTCTTAGTTCATAGTGAAGCAAGTGGACCATGTCTAGCTAGGCTAGAGGTGGATATGAATATTTCGTGACCTGTACGGATGTGGCATCGCGTTATGGTTATGTTTTTCTTTTAAAACACAAATCGAAAACTTTCACAGTTTCGACACGAAATAGACAAACAGATCAGCTAAAGTATTAAACCGTCACGGTAAAACCGTAATGAAAATACTTAAGCAGTAAGTTTCTCGTATACTTGAAAGAGTATAGTATTCTTTCAATTAGGACTCCTCACGGAACACGTCATTTTGACGGTGTGTCCGAACAGGATTAACCGAATTTTGTTAGACATAATAAGGTTAATCACGAGTCGCTCTGAGCTACCATTTCCTTCAACGGATAAACTTTAAACAGTGCAAGAACTTATTTTGAATAATGTTCCATAATAATCGTTTGACAGATATCATATTAGATATGAACGGGAAATAAACTGGGTTTCTCATTCCTGACCATTTGGGTATGCTTGGCATATGTTTGGATGATACCAAACTAAAACCCAAATTTGGATAAGTGCCAAAAGTAGGTCATCCTAGGGATACCATAAGTATTGTACTTATAAACCTCACATGAGAACAATTAGATTGTTGCTCACCATGCGGTTTTTCTAAGAGGAATACTGATATGCAGTGGTAAGTGGGAGGATAGCATAACTCGATGAAAATCGGAGTAATGCTGTTCAAGACATCGAATCATAATGGAACATAAATAGTTCATCAAGGATGAAACTATTGTAAGAGTTCAATCAAGGTCCCAAGGATCACAAACATGCATAAAAACGAGTTGAATACACAAAGGAGTAAGGCGGAATTCATACTCACATTGATGGGTTTGATGCTAGGAAGAACAAGATGCGATTTTGTTGCTTTGTTGAGCTCGGCAATGGCTTCCAAAACAGCAGGGGCTGCTCGGTTTTGGACTTCTTTACATCTCCAAAAATCGGCCATGAGTGGTCTCCGTGGAAGCTCAAAGCTTCAAGCTCCAAAATAAATCCAAGCACATGAATTCGTTTCCCTATCACCTAAGTATAACCCATGTGTGTGTGCTAGCACCATCCTTCTTCACTTGCTTCTCAAAATCGGTCTAACCAGAAAAAAATTGAGAAGAAATCGGCACCATGCCGTGAATGGGAGAGGAGAGAAAGATGAAGGGTTTTGGCTCCAAGCAAAACGTGTACTGTGCCGAAAGAGAGAGGAAAAGCCTTTTTGTATATATTCTATTTATTTTCCAAGTAAATAAAAAATACATATACTCAACTTTAATTCAAAAGTCAAAAAGGCAAGGAATAAAATAATGTTATTGTTGGAGTTCAATCAAGTCCCAAAGATCACAAAACATGCATAAAAAACCGCATATGAACACATCAAAGGAGGTGCGGAATATACTCACATTGAATTTCGGTTTGATGGAATGAAGAAGACAAGCCATTTTCGTCCTCCATTGAGCTCGGCAGTAGCTTTCTTGACAGTGGGCTGTGCGATTTTGATCCTCTTTGAACCTCCAAGAATCGGCCATGCAAGACTCCATTGAAGCTCCAAGCTTCAAGCTTCCATGCTCAAAGATTTCGTTTCCCTATCACCTATGTATCACTCAAGGTGTGCTAGCACTTGTTCATCTTCCATTTTGCTTCTCAAAATTTCGGTGAAAACCAGAAAAATAAGAGAAGAAATCGCACCATGCATAAAGGAGATGAAGAAGAAAAAGAGAGGGAGAAGAAAAAACGTTTTGGCTCCAAACCTTACCAAAACCGTGTACTGTTTTCTTGGGTGGAGAGAGAAGAAAAAGCTTTTGTATATATCTTATATTAATATTTTACCAAGTAAATAAAATAAGATATATACTCAACTTTAATTCAAAAGCCAAAAAGGCAAGGAATAAAATAATGTTATATTCCATCTCAAGCCTTTTAAAAGCTTTCAATCATTGCACATCACTATTC
>SKCR01007554.1:0-68019 GCA_019454045.1 Zanthoxylum bungeanum | reverse complement strand
CGAAGCTCGCTCTGCACGTGCGCAATTCGAGCTTCAGCTGTTAAAATTTTTTGCTGACTCTCATCCTGTAAGCTCTCTTTAGCAGGATCCATAGGATTCTCAATAGCTAACGCACGTTCACACTCTTGGACTACCTCTTCATATTCTTTGCCTTCATTGGCAGCCTCGTACAATAGATTCCCGTAAAAATGAGCGAATTCAACAGAGTTAGGTGATAACTCCGCGGCCTTTTTCGCCGATTCAACAGCGTTCTTCAAATGCCGTTGTTTCGAGTTCGAGTCGTCGATGATCGACGCCACTTTAACGCACACCGTGCCTTGCACGCGACTAATCAGCGCCGCGCGTACGCCGAGTTCTCGTGGCGCGAACTCAGCTCCTTCATTAATCTCAACGCTTTCGTGTGATTCCCGCGCCGAAGAGCCGTCAAGGCTCGATCGCACTCGAGCTTGACCGCCGCGTAAGTCGTAGAACCGCCGCCAACGACAACGTCGGCCTCCGACAGTTCGGTTTTGGTCTGGTTAAACGGCGCATCGGGAATCGCGCACGGCTCGGCTTCGACGGCGGCGGCCGGCGGCGACTGTTTAGAGCGAGGACCAGTGTTTTTCTTTTTATGCCCCATAAAATTAATTAAAATCGAATTTTTTATTTTCATGCGTATGTAAGCAAATAAAAATATCAAATCAAGTGAAGGGATTCTGAAGAAAGAAGGTACTTACTTGAAAAATTATGAGAATGTTGGGGGTAAAACGGGAATTAAAAAGTTTAACGGTGACGGAACTCGATCGGCGGTGAAATCGATTGAAGAGAGTAAAGAGTTTTGAGGAGACTGACGGAAAGTGTGACGGAGGAAGAGAAAAGAGAGCGCGTACCTAACTCATGGCACGGGGCGAGGTTTGTTGAGTAAAAAAAAAAATTGGATTGGGTTTTATGTGTGTATATATATATATATATATATCAGGTTCCGGTTCGAATCCTATGTGTATTTTTTATAAGAATCTGGAGTAATCGGGAATTTTACCTATTATATTTAATGATTTGGTAGCGGAATTTCTAATGTTTTAAAAAAAATTAATATAAAGTCAATAGACTAAACTTTTTTTAACATGTTCACTTCAATTTAGAGTTGATAGTATGACTCGATCACACTCGAACGAACATGCAACCTATGAAATACGTGATTAGATTCTGATACCACTTATTAGAAATCATGGTTTAAAACTAACATATATGTAGTATTTATCATTTAAAATTTTAATAAATAAAATATATTTAATCATGACAACATTAATTAATGTCGCATTTTTCGGATTTAAGGTAATGATGTTGATAATTGAAATGGCAATTATTTTGCCTAAAAATTATTATGATGGTGATAATTGGGATTGAAAATTCTGAAAAATACTCTTATGATCACATGTAAAAATATAATCAATGTATCATTTTGGATATTTAAGTTAAGATCTAATTAAACGTAGCAGGATCTAAAATTTTGATTGATTTTTTATTTTATTTTTTGGAATCGTTGGAAACCTCATTGTCAAATCATCCCTTTCGGATTTAAGCGGAACATGTAAAATCCTCAACTATTTCAGACGCTTATAAGAAATGCATTCCTTGAATTCGAGCCCAAAATTATGATTGATGTTCACAAAAAAAAACAGTAAACTAAAGGCATCCATGTGACCTAAATAACATTATATTGTTTGATTTTAAGGTCCAAAATATAGGTCACATAAATTGTATCCCGGTATCAGAGGCATTAAACTTAAAATAATTGTCATTAAATTTGAAAATTATATTATTTAAGTTAAAAATTTTAATATTGAACATGAAACAGGTGGTATTGGGGGGAGTTAACACAAACGGCCAGCTGAAACCTTTAAATTTGACCTAAAATTATAGTTTTTGTTGATGGTGTTTTTAGGCACTATGATATTTAAGACAGCACGATAGGGGCAAAAGGGTAATTCTCTCCTTGGTCAAAGATCATTAATACCGACCCGACCACATGAGTGAGTGGCCGAGAACTTTATGATCCGATAACCGACCACTTTGGTTCGGATGACCGGGCAATTATCAGGTCGACAGCAGCATTCTCAGTACAAAAGACTATTATGACCGACCACATGAAGACCGAGCATAGGACAAGACATGTTCGGGAAAATAAGGCATTCTATCCATATGAGATAAGATAATAAGTTATCCTACTTTCATGGGGTAAACTAGTAAGTCAATGTCCTAGTATGATAAAGGAAGTAAATTTAGTTTTTTGGTTAGGAATCCTTATGGAAAAAGGGATAGTTTTGACTAGGAATCCTTATGGGAAAAAGGAATAGTTTCAACTAGGATTCTTGTACAAATAGGAATATGATTTCTGTATTATTATAAATAGAAGGGTAGAGCATGTGTAAGGGGACATCTGAAAATCATCACAAGAGTTGAGATTAGTGTCATAGAGCTCTGATTTGTAAAAACAAAGAGGAGATCTGAGGAGTGAATTTGAGTAATAAAAGAGTACCATCCTGTTCTTTCCCGTGGACGTAGGTCGGATCCCAAAATCCGCCGAACCACGTTAAATCACCTTGTATGATTGGCGTATTTTCTTGTTTTCCGCTAAATTTGCCTTTGGTCCCCCATAACCAAACAAATTCACAGTTGGAGGAGGATTTCCTCGGGAGTGATATTCCAATATTACCCTGAGACCAAAATCCACCGTCAACAGTTGGCGCCGTCTGTGGGGAACTTCACAAAAAGCAGTTCACGTGAGAAGACAAATGGCGGAGGACGGAAATCACCAACCAGGAGGTCCGGCAATAGACTGGATGAAAAAAATGGAAGATGGCATGAGGTCTATAATGGATCGACTAGAAAGAATGGAAGGAGCAAACAACGAGGAAACTGAAACCGAGACCGAACAGAAGAGGAAAGAGGGGAGAGAGGAAAAGAGTAGTAGATATAAGCGAAAACGAGGGACCTAGAAAGAGAGGACCCTATGGGATAAGATCTAAAGTGGTAGGAAGAGAGCCACGATCAGAAGACACATGGGAAGAAGAAGAGGAGGAACAATCACCCGACTCCTCCTCTGACAGATTTTACAGCTCCGAGAGGGAAGATAGAAAGTATAGCGAAGACGTACAGGAGACCCCCGGGCTCAAAGAACGCCACGCCCGGAACGACAGGCGAACAGAAGGACACAGAAGGCGACACAGGGGCACAACCCGTGAAATAAAGTCTTGGCTAAGAAAGGAGATGACCAGATGGGAAGAAGGCCTCAAGATCGGCGCGGGAGACACCCGAGGCGAGGAAGAGGGGTCTCCCCTTACGGAAGAGATAAAGTCAGCACAGTTCCCGAAGCGATTCAACATGCCGACCATGGCACCATACAAAGGCCACTCCGACCCAAAATCCCACATCGAAAACTTTGTCCTCCTGATGGAGTACAGGGAGTAACGGGCGACACCATATGCAAAGTTTTCCCCCTAACTCTGGCCGGACCGGCCATCCTATGGTACAGAAGCCTAGCTCCGAGAAGCATCAACAGCTTCACACAACTAAAGAAGTCATTCATACGACACTTCAAAGGGGCCTGTGTTCCTAAGAAAACGATTGGAGAACTCAGGCTCATGAAGCAAGGAGACGATGAACCTCTGAAGATATTTATTGAAAGATACCATAATATGGTACTCGAGGTCGGAGGGTATGAATCCCCCGAGGCTCTGGAAAGTTTGAAAGGAGCCTTGAGGGTCGGAAGGCTATGGACCCATCTAAGGATCCAAGACACACCGGACTACGCCACCGCTCTGGAGGTGGCCCGAAAATTGTTTTGTTGGAGAACGAAGAGAAAGCATCCCGGAAAGGGAACACCATCAAAGAAAGAACCGCAAGGGAGGGTGCCCCCCGCCGACAGAAAGAGAATCCAGAAGACCACCCCCAAAGCACAAAGAATTCAAACCACTGCACCGGGACAATCAAGAGAGGAGGGCACCGACCCAAGTGAACCATGTAGTAAGGGAAGATGCATACATTCCTCTGAAGAAACCATTGGGACAAATCGTCATGGAGATCCAGGGGAAAGGCCTCTTGGTGGAACCCGACCAAAGGAGATTCCCTCCGGACAAAAGGAACCTAAAAGCTTATTGTGTGCACCACAACTCCAAAGGACATCCAACAGACGGATGCAAAGATCTGCGAGAACAAATGGAAGATCTAGCACGGAACGGGTACCTAAACAAATACATTGACCACGAGGTCATGACCGCCAGACAAAGAGCACGCGGGTGTCAAATCAATATCATCACAGGAGGAAGAACGCTGGCCGGAACTCTAACCGGTCAAGGAAAGATTACAGCAGAACCCGAGGACCGGATATCTTAGAAACAGAACAGGGCAAAGGGCTACCAAGAGGCCGATCAGTACCAATAATGTTCACCGAGGAGGATACCCGAGGAGTAAGTTTCCCTCATGACGATGCATTGATAATTAAGGCAGTCATCAGCGGGTCAGAAGTAGACAGAATCCTAGTGGACCCCGGGAGCGCAGTGGATATAATTCCAGAGAAGCGCTGGACAACCTAGGGGTAGAATATGCAACCCTTACCAACGATAGCACCCCCTTATACGGTTTTGGAGGAGCAGCCGTTATCCCACTGGGAAGAATACAGTTGGCAATAACTGTCGGGACACCCCCGGACCCGGACGATCATGACAGACTTCACTGTGGTAGACTGCATGAGCAGTTACCAGGCCATCGTCGGACGACCCTTCATGATGAAAACGAAAGCTGCGATGTCCTGCTACCACCTAAAACTGAAATTCCCCACCCGGGAAGGGATTGGAATTGTGGGCGGAAGCCAGAAAACAGCTCGCAGCTGCTTCGCAACTCTCTCACGAGAAACTCTATGCATCGCAGAAGACAGTCGAAAACGACAAAGGAACCAGGGAGAAGAAGAAGAAGACAGAGGCCCAGGCGTTTGGCCGAACAAAAGTGCTCGACTCACAACAGCTGAGGAAACCGAGGAGAGAGAACTTTACGGAACAGGCCCCGAGATTACAAAATGGGCGGTCGGTATCAAACAATGCCCACCAATGCACCAAATATATAGTTTTTTCTCAAAGTATTACGCAGAAGAACTGTAAGGAGGACATCATGTCCCCAAATATGAATAAAACATTTTTTATCCGTTTTCTAAAAAAAAAAAAAAAAAAAAAAAAAAAAAAAAATTCAAAGACATGGGACATACTCAACGCCCACCACATAAAGACAGTCGGGCGCCAAGGCCCCTTGAACCATCAGCTCGAGACTGGATCTTATTCCGCCGGGGTCGTTCAGCTCGGGATCGGGCACGTCCCACCAAGTCAGCCCTTCGGACTGGGGACGTAACATTCCCCCAGGTCCAAGTGCCTTTTTCCACTCAGGGTCGGGTATATCCCACCGAGTCAGCCCTTCGGACTGGGGACGTAACATTCTCCCAGGTCCAAGTGCCTTTTTCTACTCGGGGTCGGGTATATCCCACCGAGTCAGCCCTTCGGACTGGGGACGTAACATTCCCCCAGGTCCAAGTGCCTTTTTCTACTCGGGGTCGGGTATATCCCACCGAGCCAGCCCTTCGGACTGGGGACGTAACATTCCCCCAGGTCCAAGTGCCTTTTTCAGCTCGGGGTCGGGCTATCCCACCGAGGCATGCCCCTTTGGACTGGGGAGGTAACATTCCCCCAGAGCCAAGTGTTTCATTCAGCTCGGGGTCCCCAGGGACATACTCGATGCATAGGATCCGTAAGAAGCATAGCACGGGGATGGATGATACCCCTGTGGCGATTGCTCGCTCCAGTGTTACCGAACACTCTCTGATCCTCACTTACCCGATGTAATGGATCCGTGGGAAAGCATAGCACGGGGGATAGTGATGCCCCGTGACGATTGCTAGCTCCAGTGATGCCGGGCCTAAGGAGGAATGTGCCCTTAGTATCCCGGACACTCTTTGATCCATTCATCACCTCGGATCCGCGAGAGATGCAGCACGGGGATGAGTGGTGCCCCTGTAGCGTGTGCCTACTCCAGCGTGGTAAGGAGGAGCCCTCATATGATACACAGGCTCCCCAGTGAACCGACGTGTAGAGGATGTGCCCTTACCAATCAAACGCTCTATTTGATCCGAATCCTGGTTCGCCGGGACACTGAATTGAAAGATTCAGAATGTGTTTTGGAGGCCTCGGGCAGGACGCTGTTTTGAGGCATCCGTGCTGTTGTTTACATTTGTAAAAAGTTTTCTTTTGGGACAAGTGCCGAGTCACCCCCACCTTTTTGGTCTTATTTTTTAAAGTTTTGATTTTGTTTTTCGCTGGTCTGGCAAGGGGACGCCCGTGCCAGATTCGGTAGGGCTTCACAAGGTTGATTCAATTCCCTTCTGAGCAAGTCCCAAAGATTACCTGGCTGGATTCGTTCCGCCGAGGCCACTTGTTTATTCAGCTCGGGGCCGGATTCGTTCCGCCGAGGCCACTTGTTTATTCGGCTCGGGGCTGGATTCGTTCCGCCGAGGTCACTTGGTTTCTCTCAGCTCGGGGTCGGGTTACGTCCCACCGAGTCCGTCCCTTTTTGGTCTGGGGACGTAACATTCCCCCAGGGCCAAGCATTCATCTCAGCTCGGGGTCGGGTCGTGTCCCACCGAGTCCGCCCTTTTGGTCTGGGGACGTAATATTCCCCCAGGGCCAAGCGTTCATCTCAGCTCGGGGTCGGGTCGTGTCCCACCGAGTCAGTCCTTTTGGTCTGGGGACGTAATATTCCCCCAGCGCCAAGCGTTCATCTCAGCTCGGGGTCGGGTCGTGTCTCACCGAGTCAGTCCTTTTGGTCTGGGGACGTAACATTCCCCCAGGGCCAAACGTTCATCTCAGCTCGGGGTCGGGTTACGTCCCACCGAGTCCGTCCTTTTGGTCTGGGGACGTAATATTCCTCAAGGGCCAAGCGTTCATCTCAGCTCGGGGTCGGGTTACGTCCCACCGAGTCCGTCCTTTTGGTCTGGGGACGTAACATTTCCCCCGGAGCCAAGTGTTCATTTCAGCTCGGGGTCGGGTTACGTCCCACCGAGTCGGTCGTCGTCAGCATAAGGGCAAAGCATTGTCTCCACGGGTAGATATCGGGATCCTCGTTGACTGAGCACATGAGGGTGGCAGGAAGGACCAGATTTGCAGCCAAGACATTTTTCTCTGCGATTCCTGGAATGACCACCGACGGATTCATCGGCACACCATCTTTTTTATAGTTCCCGGCATCAACTCGCAAACCTCGTTGTTACCGAGAACTAGGGGACAGATGTTGATGGTGTTTTTAGGCACTATGGTATTTAAGACAGCACGATAGGGGCAAAAGGGTAATTCTCTCCTTGGTCAAAGATCATTAATACCGACCCGACCACATGAGTGAGTGGCCGAGAACTTTATGATCCGATAACCGACCACTTTGGTTCGGATGACCGGGCAATTATCAGGTCGACAGCAGCATTCTCAGTACAAAAGACTATTATGACCGACCACATGAAGACCGAGCATAGGACAAGACATGTTCGGGAAAATAAGGCATTCTATCCATATGAGATAAGATAATAAGTTATCCTACTTTCATGGGGTAAACTAGTAAGTCAATGTCCTAGTATGATAAAGGAAGTAAATTTAGTTTTTTGGTTAGGAATCCTTATGGAAAAAGGGAATAGTTTTGACTAGGAATCCTTATGGGAAAAAGGAATAGTTTCAACTAGGAAATTCTTGTACAAATAGGAATATGATTTCTGTATTATTATAAATAGAAGGGTAGAGCATGTGTAAGGGGACATCTGAAAATCATCACAAGAGTGAGAGATTAGTGTCATAGAGCTCTGATTTGTAAAAACAAAGAGGAGATCTGAGGAGTGAATTTGAGTAATAAAAGAGTACCATCCTGTTCTTTCCCGTGGACGTAGGTCGGATCCCAAAATCCGCCGAACCACGTTAAATCACCTTGTATGATTGGCGTATTTTCTTGTTTTCCGCTAAATTTGCCTTTGGTCCCCCATAACCAAACAAATTCACAGTTGGAGGAGGATTTCCTCGGGAGTGATATTCCAATATTACCCTGAGACCAAAATCCACCGTCAACAGTTTTTGAATGAAGATAAATTTCAATTTTTAGTATATAATATGATTAATATATTTTTAATGCTTTATCGGTAGGGATCACATTTTAAACACTTTTATAAGACTATAAAATTCAATAAAACCCAAGACCGTCCCTAATTTTAAGCTCATATATAAATTTCAAGTTCAATAACCATCTATTTCAAGTTAAATGATTTAGATTTCAACTTCAATACTCTTAATACCGATACTAAGGCATTGTACCGATTGTACTCAACAATTATAAATTATGTAATTTATGTATCATTTGTGTTATTCTATTCGAAGAATATGTCCAAATATGTGTCCGATCAGATAAATTAATATTTTCTTTATAGGTAAACACTTGTTGGAGAAGTTAGATTTTCCCACCAACAAGTGTTATTCTATGAAATCTGATTTTCTTGGTCAATGGATGATTTTAGAAAAAGGGTATTAAAAAGTTTCATCATTCATCACCTTTGAAAGAATCTTAGCCATGCATTTTACACAGAGCATGGGAAACGACCACTGCAAGTCCCGCAACGGCCGGTTAAATAATTAAAAAGATTTTGGACAGACTCGGGTCACCGCAGCGTCTTCAGTGTCACGTGACATAATTATTATCGATAAATCGTGATTTTAGAATATTAAAAAAAATTATTTTTTTAATTATTATTTAACACACGAGTCGTTGGATGTTAATCTATTGTTAAAGCCCCCATTTTATTTTGGAATTCAAGAAAATAAAAGAATAAAAAGTTAAAATACAAAAAACTGATAAAGCATACACATGGGAAGATCAGTTGCCTACAGAAGTGGCATGCATTGCCATTGGCCTCTCTGTCACTTCATCTTGTTTTTTTGAATAATTACATAGCTTGAAAGACTACAATATAAACAATCAAAAATAGAAATATATAAATATAAAATTTGAAATTAATTAATAGTACTAGAAAGTAGGGGTGGGCGCGGTTCGGTTTGGTTCGGTTTTTGCTAAAAACTGAACCAAACCATATTTTACGGTTCAGATTTTTTACCTCTCAAACCAAACCATTAAATAACGGTTTGGTTCGGATTGAAAATTTTTTAAACCAGCGGTTTACGGATTGGTTCGGTTCGGTTTACGGATTATTATATTTAAAATAAAAATTCACCCACTTAAGTGAAAAAAAAACTAGTATATCCAACAAATAGTATGAAGTGCTAGGGTGTAAGCTGTGACTCCAAAGAACATATGCACTCCATAAATGATTGAAAAATGATGCACAATTAATTCTTGTATTTTTTTAAAAATCACTTCAATAATGATGCTACCATCATTCTAATTAAGAGACCAATCCAACATCTTACTTTCAAGAATAATGATTCTACCTATAAAACAAATAAATTGAAGAATAAAAGTATTAAAAAAAAATATATTAACAAAATTTAAGAATAAAAGTATTAACATACTAATAAAAAGAAAACATAGAATAAAATTAAAAGAAAAATACAAAATTTTTTATAAAAATTTATATTTTTTAATTATAACGGTTCGGTTCGGTTTAACAGGTGCGGTTCGGATTAGGTCCTGAACCGAACCGTAAACCGTTTGGGGTGGGCCAATCCGAACCGCAAACCGAACCGTTAGGAAAAAAACCATAAATTCGGTCTGGTTTGGTTCGGTTTGCGGTTTGGTTCGGTTCGGTCGGTTTTTTTGCCCACCCCTACTAGAAAGAGTCAATTATTAATAAAATTTATCAGATATTTATTAAATTGATACATTTAATATACCCCATATAAGTCTTTTTCATTAACATCAGACATTGGTTTTTCATTTGAATTCATTTGAATATAAATACAAATCCAGCAAGGGTTGGCAAAAATCTTCGCAGTGCCGAGTAAGGGTACAATTTCTCATGCATGTTGGTTGAACGGGTTGAATATGTCTATTGATATATCCATATTAATAAAGATAAAATCCTCACACCTAATCTCAATTTGGGCTCGAGCCATGGTTTGATCTATAGTGTAGCATCGAAATTTAGTGAGTTTTTTTTGTAGAGTCCACTTTCTGAAAGTAATCCATTTCTGAATGCTTCCACTGCAGTAGACTGATGGAGATCTGAGATTGTTATCCTCTCTTTATTGAAGCGAGCCACGTAGCTTCGCAAGGACTCTCATCTCCGTTGCTAGATGGCATTGAGGTCATTGGTGGTCTTCTCAAGCTTGCAAGAACTTGCAAAATGTTCCACAAATTTGTCTGCTAGCTGTTGGTAAGACTCGATGAATATGTATTGGAGATTGATGAACCAGGTGAGGGCAGGACCAACTAATATTTATCCAAATCCTCGGCACATTCTAGCCTCCCATTGGTAAGGGGCCAGACCCGTTGACATCATCTTGTATTTGTAATGGACAACATGGTCGTATGGGTCAGTTGATCCATCATACATCTTCATATCTGGAGGATTGAACTTCCTTGGTAGTTCGATGGAAGTGACGGTCTCCAAAAATGGAGTGTCAGAAATTGTACCGGCCCGACTTTTCCTTATTGGTAGCCTGACACCGGGTAGACTGGACAAAATTGCTTCTTTGAATTCTAAAATTTATTTGCGCATGTTGGATGTGACTTGTTGCGCTTGGTTGACTGGGGAAATTGGTTCATTTCTTGGATCGTTCTGGGGGTGGTAGTCTGGGGGCGGATCATCGTTTGCCACATCATTGAATACCCCCAAGAGATTGGATGGGATTGTATGATTGTTGGGATTGTCCGGAGTATCACGTCGTTGGGAAGTTGAGGAAATTTGCTCCAGTTGCTTCTGGAGGATTATATTGGAGCTTCGCATGACTTGATTCTCTTCTTCTAAAGCGCGTAATTTTTCTTGGAGTATGGCCAGCTGCTTGGTCACATGATCTGGTGTTTACTCACTGCTAGAAGCCATGATTAACTGTGTTTTAGGGACCATAGACTGAGAGATCTTTGCCTGCTATGAATCGATAAGGCCCCACAGTGGGCGCCAAATTGTGGACGTTGGTTTTCGCTCGAAGCCCACAATCGACAATTTGTAGTATGGGGGCACTAGCGATCTTGCAAAATAAATGTAGAATGAGTGGGGAGTACTGCCCACCGATGTGGTGGGTGCTGAGGCACTCTGACGCTCAAGTCAGTAGTGAAGACGAGCGGTAAATAAGGAAGAGCAATGTCTGAGGTTACATTGACCTCCATTGACTGCCGTGAGGGCGGTGGGCTGATGTTTAGAGAGTAAAAGGCTTTGAGAGCTCAAGTTTGAGTGCTAAGACTTGAATGAATCTGTATTTCGAGTTATCCCATATATATAGGTTGATAGGTATTACCTTTATAGTTTGCACAGAACTATATTTATTGAGTTGGAACCCATAACGTGTTTGATGTTTCTGCTTTCGGTAGGGGGAGAATATTTGCATGTGGAGTTGGTGTCTTTGTTAGCAAAAAGGAGTTTACGGTAGTTGAGAGATTAGGATAGAAGCATGAGACATGTCTTGGGCTTCTTGGAGTCTAGTGTGTTGGACTACTGTCTTGGCTTTATCTATCCAAAGATCTAAAGTGGAAAGACAATTTTACCTTTAGGCCCAAATCTGGCCCATACAATTGTAGAGATTAAATGTCATTTATGTTTTTTATTTTAATGAGAGATTATAATATGTTTTCTTATTATAGTTGGAAACTTAAAAATATTTTACTTATATATATATATATATATATATTCTTATTATAAGAGAATTTTTATAAAATTATAAAATGTATTTTTATTGTAATATGATTTTTATTTAATAAATTTAAAAATTTAATTTAATTCTATAACTTTAATAATATGAATCCGTCACGTTGCGCGATGAGCGAACTTAAAAATATTTAATTTATATTAGATATATAGAGATTATATAGATGGTATTTACTGCTTGTCGTTTATTATATACAGTGGTAATTTAAAAGTTTTTTACGTTAAAAATCTTGTATATTTTCATATTTTGTATATGAATTTCGGGGAAACTTCCAAGTGTCATCTCTTTTGACCCTGGAGACACTCGCATAGAAGGAATACAAAAATGGGCCACAGGCCCATCAAGCCAATAGATCCATACTTTCCTATAATGGGCCATGCTCATTAGCCCGCGATCCCGGAAAAAGCTAGTGTGATGAATATATATTATGTGTTAATCAATAATTTTTTATATTTTAATTTCAAATTTAATATACTTTTATCAAGTCTTTAGTGGACAAGCATATATATCACGTCATTTATACGTTTATCTCACACAAAATTTTAACGGTCATATCCCTTCATCCTTTCCCGCCACTCCCACTAATATATTAATGCGGGACTCAGATTTATTCCAATACCATAACAAGGCTCCACTGATAAACGACCGAAAGCAAAATTAGGAAGTTTTAAGGGCTTACTTTAGATCAAAATATTTGATTTAAAAGCAACGACCAAGTAAAAGTGCTCAAACTTGTGTGATATTAGACTTGAAAGTCACGGGTTCGAATCACGAAAATAGAATCGCGAAAATAGCGTAAGATCGTGTATATTTATACTTCGTTAGAGTACTATGTTGAAAGCTTCGGCTTCGTGCGCTGTACCATCCTTGATAATAAGTTAGAAGGAGATTGCAATTGGAATATAAAAAAGATGATGAAAAGAACAATAGAATTGTTTGATAAGGTAAACCACTTCGACAACTTCTATTTTATCTATATTTTTTTTTTCTCCTTTTTGGGACTGGCCTCCGAGGAATATGTGAGATGCCGAATGCATATAGAATATTGGTCGAGGAACAATTTTTAGTTTAAATTATTGGCAAATGTGCTCATTTATAGATTCGACATAGACGATCAGTTGGAACCCTCAAATTTTACCTTAAATTAGGACATTGATTCTAAAGAAATGTCAATTTTTAATGTATAATGTGAATAATATTTGTTTTTTATCCTTTATTGATACAATTTTATTTTAAAAACTCGTATAAGATCCTATAGAATTAATGACAACTCAAGACTGTATCTGATTATGGGTTACTCATTATCGGTCGTTTTCTTATTAGTATGTTTTTAACTTGTGGTCCTCAAGGGGTGTGGTTTGGTGGTGTAGGGTCCAGGATCTCACCTTGAGGTTCTGGGTTCGAATCCAGGGGGTGCACTTCTTGTAAGAGCCTAGGACAGCCGGTGGTTTTACCTGCGCTGCGGCCCAGAATGGGTGGTTTGGTGGTGGGGTTTCCATCGTTTCCAAAAAAAAAAAAAAATGTTTTTAACTTGTGTAGTCATAGTTGTTGGTGAAATTAATCTTGTTTTATTTATTAGGACAAGCTGATGACCTAAGAAAGCCTAGAGAGTGATTGTGGTCACTCTAATGTAAGGAGGAATCCAATGGATATTAGTAATTTTGTTTTCATATTCATATTTAAACAAAAAAAAAAATATTGTTCGACTATAATAAAAATATCAATTCAAAATTTTAAAAATATTTGTTGATGGTGTTTTCAAGCGCTACAGCATTTAAGACAGCACGACAAGGACAAAATGGTAAATTCTCTGTCTGGTTGAGATCATGTAGCCGACCCGACCAGTTCATGTGAAGACCGACCACATTGGTTCAGATGACCGAGCACTATAGAGGTCGGCAGGAACGCTCTCAGCATAAAAGATTGTCATGGCCGACCTCATTAAAGACCGACCAGATGACGGACCGCGTTCAAGAAACAGCACACCATGCTTATGGATAAGATAGAGAAAAACATCCTACTTTCACAAGGAGAGAGAGTCAGAGTCCCAAAGGGAAAACAGAAGAAGGCAATACCGGATCAGGAAACCCTACAAGAAGAGAAGATCGAGTCCAAATAGGATTTCTTATGCAAATAGGAGTCTGATTTCTGTATTATTATAAATAGGAGGGTAGAGCATGTGTAAAGGGCATCTGAAAATCATCAGAATAAGAGGTTAGTGTCATAGAGCTCTGATTTGTAAAAGCAAAGAGGAGATCTAAGGAGTGAATTTGAGTAATAAAAAGCACCATCCTGTTCTTGCCCGTGGACGTAGGTCGGATCCCAAAATCCGCCGAACCACGTTAAATCACCTTGTCTGATTGGCGTATTCTCTTGTTTTCCGCTAAATTTGCCTTTGGTCCCCCATAACCAAACAAATTCACAGTTGGAGGAGGATTTCCTCGGGAGTGATATCCCATATTGCCCTGAGACCAAAATCCACCGTCAACAGTTGGCGCCGTCTGTGGGGAACTTCACAAAAAGCAGTTCACGTGATAAGACAAATGGCGGAAGACGGAAATCACCAACCAGGAGGTCGGCAATAGACTGGATGAAAAGAATGGAAGATGGGATGAGGACTATGATGGATCGACTAGAAAGAATGGAAGGAATAAACAACGAGAGAACTGAAACCGAGGCCGGACAGAGAAGAGAAAAAGGGAAAAGAGTAGTAGATGTAAGTGAAGACGAGGGACCCAGAAAGAGAGGCCCCTATGGGATAAGATCTGCGGTGGTAGGAAGATCAGAAGACACGTGGGAAGAAGAAGAGGAGGAACAGTCGCCCGACCCCTCCTCCGACAGTTTTTACAACTCCAAGAGGGAAGATAGAAAGTATAACGAGGACGTACAGGAGACCTCTGAGTTCAAAGAACGCCACTCCCGGGGCGACAGGCGAACAGAAGAACACAGGAGGCGGCACGGGGGCACAACCCGCGAAATAAAATCTTGGTTGAAAAAGAGATGACCAGATGGGGAGAAAGCCTGAAGATCGGGGGGGAGACACCCGAGACGAGGAAGAGGGGTCTCCCCTTACGGAAGAAATAAAGGCATCACAGTTTCCGAAACGATTTAGCATGCCGACCATGGCACCATACAAAGGCCACTCCGACCCGAAATCCCACATTGAAAACTTTGTCCTCCTGATGGAAGTACAGGGAGTAGCGGGCGACGCCATATGCAAAGTATTTCCCTTAACTTTAGGGGGACCCGCCATCCTATGGTATAGAAGTTTGGCCCCGAGGAGCATTCAGAGCTTCTCCCAACTTAAAAAGTCGTTTATCCGACATTTCAAAGGAGTCTGCACCCCTAAAAAAACAATAGGAGAACTAAGGCTCATGAAGCAAGGAGACGACGAAACACTGAAAAGCTTCATTGAAAGGTATCACAACACTGTACTCGAGGTCGGAGGGTACGAATCCCAGGAAGCCCTGGAAAGTCTGAAAGGGGCACTAAGAGTCGGGAAATTGTGGACCCACTTGAGGATCCACGAGACACCAGACTACGCTGCCGCACTAGAGGTGGCCAGGAAGTACGTTCTACTAGAAAGCGAGGAGAAGGTATCCCGGAGAGGAGCAACCGCCAGAGAAAGAGTAACCAGGAGAGAAGACCATCGGCGACCGGAGAGAGAATTCCGGAAGTTCAATCCAAGACCCAGAGAGTTCAAACCGATGGCACAAAGGATCAAGGCAAAGGGCCCGCAACTCAAGTGAACCATGTGGTCCGAGAGGGAGCGTATATTCCCCTAAGCAAGCCGCCAAGGGAAATCATCATGGAGATACGGGAGAAAGGTCTCTTAATAGAAAAACCCGACCTCAGGAGGTTCCCCCCAGACAGAAAAAAACAAAAGATCCTACTGCCTGCACCACAATCTAAAAGGACACACAACCGACGAATGCAAGGACCTGCGGGAACAAATGGAGGACCTGGCCCGGAACGGGTACCTGAACAATTACATAGACCACGAGATCATGACCGCCAGACAAAGGGCAAGGAATCGAGAGGTGAACGTCATCGCGGGAGGGGCAACGCTGGCCGGGGACTCTAACCGGTCGAGGAAAAATTATAGCCAAGCACGGGGGACAGAGGTGCTAAAAACAGAAAAAATCCCAAACACCCGAGGAAGTCGGTCGACACCCATCATGTTCACCGATGAAGACGCTCAGGGGGTAAGTTTCCCCCATGACGACGCACTAATAATCAAAGCAACAATCGGCGGCACAGAAGTGGACAGAATCCTGGTAGATCCCGGGAGCGCGGTAGACATAATTTCCAAGGATACCTTGGAGAGCCTGGGAGTAGAATACACAACTCTAACCGAGGACATCACCCCTCTGTACGGTTTCGGAGGATCAACAGTCATCCCGCTGGGAAGAATTCAACTAGCAATGACGATCGGAGCCGCCCCCAAAACCCGAACAATCATGATAAACTTCACTGTGGAAGACTGCATGAGCAGTTATCAAGTCATTGTCGGCCGCCCCTTCATGATGAGAACCAAGGCTGCAATGTCCTGTTATTACTTGAAATTGAAATTCCCCACACGGGAAGGGATCGGGATCATATGCGGAAGCCAGAAGGTAGCCCGCAGCTGTTTTGCCACCTACTCACGAGAGACCCTCTGCGTGGAAAAAAGCACCAAGAAGAGACAGAGGGACGAGGACGACGAGAACACGAAGGAAGACCCTGCTCCTCGGCCAGATGGAGCTGCACGGCTCGGAGCAGCCGAAGAATTAGAAGAAGTAAAGCTATTCGGACCAAAGAAAAACATAAAAATAGGGGGAAGCTTAGACCAGGCCCTAAGAAAAGACTTGTTGGAATGTCTGCAAGGGTACCCCGACGTTTTTGCATGGGGACACGATGACATGCCCGGAATCGACCCAAAATTCGTAAGCCATCGCTTAGCAGTGAACCCATTGCACAAACCAGTAAAGCAGAAGAGGAGAATATTCAACCAGGAGCGTGCGGCGGAGCAGTAGCAACCGAGGTGGAAAATTGCTGAAAGCCGGTTTCATCCGGGAAGTAAAATACCCAGAGTGGGTGTCCAACATAGTACTGGTGAAAAAATCTAACGGAAAATGGAGAATGTGCGTAGATTTCACCGACCTCAACAAAGCATGTCCAAAAGACAGCTTCCCCCTCCCAAATATAGACCAACTGGTGGATACAACAGCCTGCCAAGGGCTGCTAAGCTTCATGGACGCTTTCTCGGGGTACAATCAAGTCAAGATGCACCCTGCGGACGAGGAGAAGACCACATTCATCACTGACCAAGGGCTGTACTGTTATAAAGTAATGCCTTTCGGGTTAAAGAATGCAGGGGCAACTTTCCAGAGATTGGTGAACAAAATCTTCAAACCACTCATCGGCACAACATGCTGGTTTATATGTCGACGACATTATAACTATGTCGAAAAACCAAAAGACATGTGGGCCGACCTGAAGAAAACTTTCGAACTCCTGAGGAAACACAGTTTTAAAGCTCAATCCGGAGAAGTGTGTGCATTCGGGGTAGGCATCGGGAAATTTTGGGCTACATGGTAAGTATCCTACGACGGCATTGAGGCAAACCCGCAAAAGATTACCCAAGCCGTCTAAGACCTGAAATCACCCCACAGTAAAGAAGTACAAAAGCCTCACATGACGATCGCGCACTCCAACCGATCATCTCACGAGCAACGACAAGTGCCATCTTTCTTCAAAAATCCTCAAAAAGCTCAAAAAGGGTAGGTGTGGTCGACTGGACACCGAGTGTGAAGAGGCTTCCAGCACCTGAAACAATACTGGCAAACCCCCTCCTCTCTTAGTCCAAACCCCTCCAGCGGGAGACACTATATCTAACTTGGCCGTCTCAAAACACGCGTAAGCTCGCACTAGTACACGGATCCGACCCTGTCCAGGAAACCGTTTATACATCAGTAAAGCCCTGATTGGCGCAGAAACACGCTACCTCCTGATGAGTGGTATTTATATCACTATTTCCCACTCATTTAATCTAATATTTTGTATAGTTTCTTGAGTTTTGTGAATGTTTTGATGTGTTTTGTGTTATTTTGTAGATAAATAAAGTTTGGAAAGCACTGGAGGCAATTTGAGGCAAAACCGGACAAAAATGCGTCAACAGGGATATTTTCGTCTCTTCGCGTCGCGCGCGACACTGGAACACTGCGCGCCGCGACGCCCAGCGTGCGCCGAATCTGCTAACATGCGCCGGGTCCACAAAATCAGAATCTGAGAAAAGTTGACTTTGCTAACGTGCGCCGTGACAGTGTCACCATCACAACAGAGATGCTAAAATGCGCCTTGCCACGTGTCGAAATCCTATTGCTTGGACGGCCACCGCCCCACGTGTCATCCTACGTGTCGCCACATCATCGTCCACATCAGCAGCCACATCAGCAAGTCAACCGAGTCAACATGCCATGTCATCATCAGCCAATCACAGCGCGACACGTGTCAACCTCTCATTCGTCTGACGGCCGCCGCCCCACGTGTCGCCACGTTGTCTTCCACATCATCAGAGTGACGTCACCAATGACGTCATGAACAGTGACACGTCACCAATGACGTCAGCATAATAATTGAGTCTTAGCCGCCTTGCCACGTGTCGCTTCAACAGTCAGCCGCCATGCCACGTGTCGCCTTCTCATCGTGCCACGTCAACCAAATAGTGAAAAATCCAGCGTCGCGACGCTGAGGCTTTGGCGTCGCGACGCGCGAACAGTGACCAAATAGTGAATTTTTTTTGCTATAAATAGGCCGCGAATTTTCAGTTTTCATTACACCTTTTCTCACTCCTTCTATGTAATTAGGGAGTTTCTCTCTCTAGAATTTTCATTTTTATTTTTTACTTTTTACTTTTGTAATAATTTTAATTACTGTTTGTAGTAATAATAATTTACTTTCTTTATTTTACAGTTTTTACTATTCACTATGCGGAGGAGGTAACTTCCCTATGCTAAGGTGAAAGGTAATTATTTTACTATTGCTATTTAGATTAATCTCCCTTAAAAATAATATATTTACTATTTAAAATTCTGATTAATAAAGGAATACCGCTATATTGGTCGGTTGGTAAATTTATTTTCTGTTGGTTTGAAACTGATTAATCAAGGATACCGCCAGACTGGTCGGTTGGTAAATTTATTTTGGTACCGCCTTTATGGCTGGATTATGGACAAATATTACCGCCTATATGGCTGGTTGGACTTAATTGGACTTAATCAGGATACCGCCAGATTGGTCGGTTGATTAAATAATTTCATAAGTTTATATATTATTTTATTGGGAGATATCTAAATTAGTAATATTAAAAGTAATTCCTTTTTGCCTTAGCATTTTATTTCATTTGTAATTTTCTCTTCAGCATTTTCATTATCGCAATTACTTTTCAGCAGTTTATGTCTTTTATTTTCAAGTTTTTATCAGCCCTAGCTATGTGTCATAACTAAGTTAATATCTAGGGTTGTGATGAAATTCAATGTCACGGGTTTATAAGGGTTAGATTATAATTTGGGTAATATAAAGATTTATTTATTGAGTCTTAATCTTAATGCTCTTTAATTAACTGGCCATTAATTAAATTGACTAGGTAAACTTAAAATGAACTAGACATAGGGATTTTAAGTTTAAGACCTTAGATTCAATAGCCCACGATCTTCCTTAAGGATAGATAACCCTTTCAATAGATTTCCTTACAGGATAGGAATATACCTGTCGGGCGGGGGTAGTCTTAGGAAAATCTTAATCTTATCGTAATGAATCTAGGTAATTTGGTTGACATAGACATATGGTTCAATTGGATTATACTAGGTATTTGTAATTGACCATCGGAAGAGGCTTTTACATAAATTAGTGTTTCAGGTTAATAAATCAATATATTACCCAATTATAAAATAACCACTTTATCTTTATATAATATTGGAATAAATCACAACCCTAGATAGTTTTAATATTGAATTTTCTCAAAAATCTTTTCAAAAAATTTTATTTTATTGTCTTTAAATTTAGAATCGTCGCTATTTCAAATCAGTTAAACAACCTGTTAGATACTAGTAATCATTTAACCTCATAAAATTAATAACTTAGGTATTAAGTCCTCGTGGGATCGATACTTTTTATACTACTTGAACGATACGTACGCTTGCGTTATACGTGTGTGTTTACGCCGGTCAAGTTTTTGGCGCCGTTGCCGGGGACTTATTTATCTTTTATTATTAGTTTAGGGGTTAGATACTTTTACTTGTATCTAATTTCTTTTTACTTATTGTTATTGTTTTCTTGTGTTTCAGGTTCTCAGAAACTTCATGAGACGAACCAGAAGCTTTGAACTACGACCGCTTGACCCAGAAATTGAAAGAACTATCAGACAGTTGAGAAGGGAAAGGCGAGAAGCTCAAGAAGCTTTAGTCAACATGGAACCTGAACCTTTGGAGGTTGCACCACCAATTCCCATTCGAGACAGAACCATTCCGGTGGTTGACAGACTCATTTCATGCATTGTACTCCCTCCATTACCAGCAAATGCGGGTGACATCAAAACTTGCATTCAGATGATACAACAATCAGTTCAGTTTGGAGGAAATGCAACTGAAGATCCTAATTCCCACATCAGCAACTTCCTGGAAGTTTGCGGTACTTTCAATTACAACCGAGAAGCTGAAGAAGCAATGAGACTACGTGTTTTCCCATACTCTTTGAAGGACAGAGCTAAAGCCTGGCTACATTCATTACCAGCAGGTTCTATCACAACATGGAACATCTTAGCCACCAAATTTCTTGCAAAGTATTTTCCACCAGCCAGAACCGGAAAACTGAGGAATGACATCACATCCTTTGTGCAGCAAGATTCAGAATCTCTGTACGAAGCTTGGGAAAGGTACAAAGACTTACTCCGGAAATGTCCACACCATGAAATTCCAAAATGGCTTCAAGTCCAAACATTTTATAATGGGCTTTCTGGAATAATGAGAACCACAATTGATGCTGCTGCTGGAGGAGCTTTAATGGCAAAAGGAGAAGATCAAGCCTGGGAATTAATCGAAGAAATGGCCAACAACAACTCTTTGTGGCCAACTGAAAGAAGTTTGATTCAAAGAATTGCAGGAATATATGAGGTTGGAGCTAATACAGCAGTCAACACCAAGCTAGATCAAATATGCAAATTCATGGAGACTCTTACCACTGGATCCACAAGTTCACCATATGGAGGAGCACCAGAATCAAATCAACATGAAGAAACGGTGAATTATGTCAACAATTTCAACAGGCAGGGGAACAATCCATATTCCAACACCTACAACCCAGGGTGGAGGAATCATCCTAATTTTTCATGGAGTAACAATTCAGGTCAACAACAGAACTATCCACCACCTGGATTCCAGCAACAGAACAAAGGCCAAACGCAGGTAAATGAACCAGGATAGCAGAAGTGCTGGCTCAGTTAAAAAAGTACGATGCTATCTTTCAGAGCCAATCAGCTTCCATCAAAGCACTGGAGAATCAAATCGGCCAACTGGCCAATGCTCAGAGTTACAGACCACCAGGTAATCTTCCCAGTAATACAGAACCAAATCCAAAGAACCGAGGGAAGGAACAATGTCAAGCCATTACCTTAAAGAGTGGTACTGAGATCAACAAAGATATTGGAGTCAAAACAGCTGCTGAGGAAGTTCCAAAAGATGCAGTTCCACAGATGGAAGAAAAAGAAGCAAAGGAAAAAGAAAAAGAAGAACAGATCACTCCACCACCACCATTTCCTCAGCGTCTTCAGAAAAACAAACTGGACAAACAGTTTGCTCGTTTCTTGGAGATTTTCAAAAAGCTGCACATTAACATACCATTTGCTGAAGCCTTGGAACAAATGCCCAGTTATGTCAAATTCATGAAAGACATCCTTTCACGAAAACGGAGATTGGGAGACTACGAGACAGTAGCATTGACAGAAGAATGCAGCGCCATCATTCAGAGGAAGCTTCCCCCGAAGTTGAAAGATCCTGGCAGTTTCACAGTCCCATGCACCATTGGAGAACATTACATCGGTAAGGCTTTATGTGATTTAGGTGCCAGTGTTAATTTAATGCCTTTTTCTATTTACAGGAAACTGCAAATTGGAGAAGCAATGCCTACCTCAGTATCTTTGCAACTTGCTGATCGAACACTCGCATTTCCGAGAGGAGTCGTTGAAAATGTGCTAGTTAAAGTTGACAAACTCATCCTTCCAGCAGATTTCATCATCCTTGACATGGAAGAAGACAAAGAAATACCTATCATTCTCGGGAGACCATTTTTGGCTACAGGTAAAACTGTAATTGATGTGCAAAAAGGAGAACTAACCATGAAAGTGCAGGACCAAGAAGTGACCTTTAATGTTTTCCAAGCCATGAAATTTCCAAGTGATGAAAAGGAAGAAGAAGAATGCTTCAGAATTGATGTTGTTGATAAAATTGTTCAGAATACTGAGTCAAATCTCACAGATACACTTGAAGCTTGCATAACCAATATGACTGACAACGAACTAGATGCTGAAATCTTGGAATGTATCAATTACCTTGACAAACCATTTCGATTCAAAGTTACACCACCAGTTGAAAGCTTGGAATTACCAAAGAAAGACCGAATTAAACCTTCGATTGAAGAACCACGCAGCTGGAACTGAAGTTACTTCCGAGCCATCTCAGGTATGCATTTCTTGGAAACTCTTCTGAATTACCTGTTATTATTTCTTCTTCACTAACATTGGAACAGGAAGAAAAGCTACTAAGAGTGTTACGAGAACACAAAAGAGCCATTGGCTGGACTATAGCAGACATTCGAGGCATTAGTCCATCATTTTGCATGCACAAAATCCTGATGAATGATGAATACAAACCCACAGTGGAGCATCAACGGAGACTCAATCCAATCATGAAGAAGTGAAGAAGAAAGAAATCATCAAATGGTTGGATGCTGGTATCATTTACCCCATCTCAGACAGCACTTGGGTAAGTCCTATGCAATGTGTACCTAAGAAAGGAGGAATTACTGTTGTCACCAATGAAAAGAACGAGCTGATTCCAACAAGAACGGTGACTGGATGGAGAGTATGTATGGATTACAGGAAGCTGAACAAAGCCACGAGAAAGGACCATTTTCCGCTGCCATTCATTGACCAGATGTTAGACAGACTGGCAGGACATGAGTTTTATTGTTTTCTTGATGGATATTCAGGTTACAATCAGATTGCCATCACACCAGAAGACCAGGAGAAAACCACTTTTACATGTCCCTATGGTACTTTTGCTTTCCGCAGGATGCCATTTGGATTATGTAATGCCCCTGCCACTTTTCAACGTTGCATGATGGCCATTTTCTCAGACATGCTGGAGCAGAGTATGGAAGTTTTTATGGATGATTTTTCTGTGTTTGGAGATTCTTTTGACCATTGTTTGTTAAATTTGGAACAGGTATTACAAAGATGTGAAGATACAAACCTGGTACTCAATTGGGAAAAATGTCACTTTATGGTGCAGGAAGGTATTGTTCTTGGACACAGGATCTCACAAAAGGGAATTGAGGTAGACAAAGCAAAAATCGAGACAATTGAGAAACTACCTCCACCAACATCTGTAAAAGGGATTCGGAGTTTTCTTGGACATGCAGGTTTTTACAGGAGATTTATCAAAGACTTTTCCAAGATTGCAAAACCTCTTTGTAATCTTCTGGAAAAGGATGTGCCTTTCAACTTCACAAAAGAATGCCAGGCAGCTTTTGAGATCTTAAAACAAAAACTGATTTCTGCCCCCATCATTGTAGCACCAGATTGGACCCTTCCATTCGAGGTAATGTGTGATGCTAGTGATTTTGCTGTAGGTGCAGTTTTGGGACAACGCAAAGCAAAGATTTTCCACACCATCTACTACTCCAGCAGAACTCTGAATGAAGCTCAACTCAACTACACAACCACTGAAAAGGAGTTGCTCGCAGTTGTGTATGCTTTTGACAAATTCCGCTCTTATCTGTTGGGTCCCAAAGTGGTGGTCTACACAGATCATTCAGCAATCAAATATCTGATCAAAAAGAAAGATGCCAAACCTAGATTGATCCGTTGGATACTTCTTCTGCAAGAATTCGATGTGGAGATTCGAGACAGGAAAGGAACAGAGAATCAGGTGGCAGATCATCTATCGAGGCTCGAGAATGGAGAAACAGCTGACAAAGATCCTTCAATCAAAGAAACTTTTCCAGATGAACAATTGTTTTCCATAAATCAACAGGAAGTCCCTTGGTATGCTGACTATGTCAATTATATTGTGACAGGAAAATGGCCGTTGGAATGGACAACTCAGCAACGGAAGAAGTTCTTCAAAGAAGTCAAGCACTATGTCTGGGATGAACCGTACCTGTTTAAACGCTGTGCTGATCAATTACTGAGACGGTGTGTCCCACAAGAGGAGGTTAACAGTGTTTTGCAACACTGTCATTCATCACCATACGGCGGACACTTCAGCGGAAACAAAACTGCAGCCAAAGTCCTTCAATCAGGTTTGTTCTGGCCCACTCTTTTTAAAGATGCTTATCTTTTTGCTTTTCAATGTGACAGGTGCCAGAGAACGGGAAATATTTCGAGGAGAAACGAAGGACCGTTGCAAAACATTCTAGAAGTGGAAATATTCGATGTATGGGGTATTGATTTCATGGGACCCTTTGTTCCATCATTTGGAAACCTGTACATCCTGGTTGCTGTAGATTATGTTTCCAAATGGGTTGAAGCAATTGCACTGCCATCCAATGACTCAAAAGTTGTGATCAAATTCATAAAGAAGAACATTTTCACTCGATTCGGAACACCGCGGGCAATTATCAGTGATGGTGGCTCTCATTTCTGCAACAAATACTTCGATGCACTCTTATCCAAATACGGAGTTACTCACAAAATTGCCACTGCTTACCATCCACAGTCAAATGGACAGGTTGAGGTTTCAAACAGGGAGATCAAAAGAATCCTAGAAAGAACCGTTGGATCAACAAGGAAGGACTGGTCAACAAAACTAGATGATGCATTATGGGCCTACAGGACAGCTTACAAGACACCCATTGGTATGTCTCCATATCGATTAGTGTTTGGGAAAGCATGCCATCTGCCAGTTGAGCTTGAACACAAGGCGTACTGGGCACTGAAGAAGTTGAATTTTGACTCACAAGCTGCAGGAGAGAAAAGACTTCACCAACTCAACGAATTGGAGGAATTTCGCCTACAGGCTTATGACAATGCCAAATTATACAAGGAAAAGACAAAGAAATGGCATGACCGAAAAATAGTGCACAGACAGTTGGAACCAAGACAGCAGGTGTTGTTGTACAACTCGAGGTTGAAACTTTTCCCTGGAAAGTTGAAATCTAGGTGGTCTGGACCATTTGTAATCACTCAGGTTTTACCATATGGAGCTGTTGAGCTACTGGATCCCAATACCAACAACACATTCAAAGTTAACAGTCAGCGTGTCAAGCACTACTGGGGAGAATCATTTGGGCGACAAAAAGAAAGTGTTACACTTTCAGATCCAGCATAAACGTTCGAGAAGTAACGTCTAGCTGACGACTTAAAACTTAGCGCTCGCAGGGAGGCAACCCATGCAATTTTTGTATATATTGTGATTTGGTGTGATTTAATTTTGTGTGTTTAGTTTTTGCAGATTAAGTCATTTCAAGATGGAAGAAGCTCTCGCAAATCTTCACAAGCAATTTCCTTCTCTCCCACAAAAATCTCTATTGAAAGTTTACAAAGCTCGCTTGGAACGAATGAGACTACTGACGATCCATGGTGTGCCCAATGATATTCGTTGGTAATTGAAGCAGCAAGAGTTCGATTGGCAGGTGAGTCTTCTGAATCTTTTATTTCACATCTGCCTGGTTTTGGAAGAAGCACCTATGCAAAGAAACGTAGAGCTAAACAAATGGGTGTTTGTTACAAATGTGCACGATGGAATTGCAACACTCGTTGTCGTTCTTTAGGAATGGTGTCTATTAATCGCGAAGACAAAATTGAATTCATTAGGGATGGCTTGAGTAAGGAGTCTTTAGATGATATATCTTCGACTCTTGAGACGCATCCCAGTGGACATGTTCATATAGCCTTTCGCAGATTACATACACAATTTCAAAAAGAAAGACAACAGTTAAGTCTAGGGAATCTGACTCAAAAAGACCCTGTTTGCCAATTTATAAGAAAATTGGATGGGAAGCTTGTCCCTGACGCATAAACGTCAATCAAGCCCGTTATTTGTAAATATTATATCTCTTTGTTTGTCTTTTCCTAATAATTGTGATTTGATTTGTTGTTTTCTTTTATTTTCTCCGACAGAATCCAGATCTTGTTGACTATCACAATCTATTTTACTATTTTGCTATTAATCGTCCTTTGGAAGATACTTGTGCTATTTTTACTCACCCTTTTCAGGTATTATAAATTCAACTCATCATTGCACATTTGAAGACATCCAGAGTAAAACATGGAAGCCACTTCAAGAAGACGAGTTGAAAACATTTGTGTGTTTTGCGGTAGTACTGTTGGTACTAAACCACAATACATAGAAGAAGCACAGGAATTGGGTCGAGTCTTAGCCGCAAGAAATATACACTTAATATATGGCGGAGGTAATCTCGGACTAATGGGGATTGTATCAAAGGCCGTACAGGAAGGAGGCAATCATGTTTTGGAAATCCAAAACCCTTGGCAGAAGCAAATCTTATTGAACCAACAAACGGAGAGGAACTGATCGTGCCAGGTATGTCTGAACGACTGGTAGAAATGATTAACCGTTCTGATGCTTTTATTGCTTTGCCAGGTGGCTTGGGCACATTGGAGGAAATTTTTATTGTACTATCTTGGGCGAACCTAAACATACACCAGAAACCAATTGGGCTGTACAACGTTGATGGGTTTTATGATTTTCTTTGTGTGTTTCTTGATGATGCTCGAAGAAATGGGTTCGTGTCAAAACCTTTAAAAGAACTCCTCTTTACTGCCAGAACTGCTCCAGATTTAATTGACCAACTCATAGCCTATGAACCGAAAGTTGACCCTATCATTTCAAAGATAAATTGGTCCGAGGACGATCGTGGTAAGAGACGTCGAATTAATCTGGATCTTAACCTGTAATTTTCCTGTAGAATTTCAACTAACCAGGTATTATTTTCTAAACTCTTCTTCTACTGTTTAAGACATTGGGGACAATGTCTCATTTAGGTTTGGGGGTGAGGTATAGTTAATAGTACTTGTTTGTATTGTGTTTTTATTTTTAGTCCAAAATTTTTCGAAAATACACAAAAAAATTGAAAAATTTTCAAAAATTACAAAAATATTTTGCTTTTTTGTGTTTTTATTTTGACTAAAAAGGTGAATTGGTAAGAAATAGCCGAGTAAGGAGTTTCCACTCTTGAGACGTATTTCAAACCATTTATTTCGAAATAAGTTAATTTTTGTTTATTTCTTTTGAATTATTTAATTGTGAATTCTCCATACATACTGACTAAAATGAATCTTCATATGCTCATTTGACAGGTATTATCAACATACATAGTAACATACAGACATGAGCTGTAATTGAAAATTTGTAATATTCCGTGCTATAGTTTAATTGGAGGAAGCATCTATACATAGTTATGGAATAAAAAAAAAAAAAAAAAAAATTTTGATGTACAAAAATAAAGTATCTAAGATCCGGGTTATTAAGTCTGTAAGGGTGTTTTAACACCTAGTGCCCTAAAACCAACTGGTTTGGGAGTCATTGGCCCAAAGCTCGCTACATGGATCGAAGATACTGCAAAAATATATTCATATCTGAAGTCTGAGTAATTAAGTTCGTAGGGGTGTCTTAACACCTGGTGCCCTAAAGCCAACTGGTTTGGGAGCCACCGACCCAAAGCTCGCTACATAGACGGAAGGTATTGTATATAAATAAAAAGTCAAAATTCAGAAAAAGCAAAGAAAAAATCAGAAAAATCAGAAAATTATTCCATTACTACAAAAAGGTGTGAAATCTGATAGAACTTTAGGACAAAAATATTACTCTCTTATCAACTGCACTTATGACTGTTGTGGGCAAAAATGAGTTGTTTAATATTATGTTGACTGTGTATATGAAGAAAGATAAAAATAATCGGAGAATTTACTTATTCGGTAATTTAGAAAGAAACAAAACAACTAGTAACTTGTAGTAGAAGTTTCACCTGATTAGTTACTAACTTCTTTATTCTCTTTTCGCTTGTCTTTTTGCTTTTGTGTGCATTAGTTTTAATACCTTTTTACTTTTGTAAAATGTTTGTGGGTATCATTGCTGTAAACCCTCACGAGACTACACTCGTCCACTAGGGACACCTAGGGGTTTAAAGGCTTGTTGCATATGCTAAATGCAACCGTGATCCCTACGAAAATGGCTTAGTTAAATTTTATTATGTTATTTTATTTTGTATTTTGCTCGAGGACTAGCAAAATGTTAGGTTTGGGGGTGTGATGAGTGGTATTTATATCACTATTTCCCACTCATTTAATCTAATATTTTGTATAGTTTCTTGAGTTTTGTGAATGTTTTGATGTGTTTTGTGTTATTTTGTAGATAAATAAAGTTTGGAAAGCACTGGAGGCAATTTGAGGCAAAACCGGACAAAAATGCGTCAACAGGGATATTTTCGTCTCTTGCGCGTCGCGACGCTGGAACACTGCGCGCCGCGACGCCCAGCGTGCGCCGAATCTGCTAACATGCGCCGGGTCCAAAAATCAGAATCTGAGAAAAGTTGACTTTGCTAACGTGCGCCGTGACACGTGTCACCATCACAACAGAGATGCTAAAATGCGCCGTGCCACGTGTCGAAATCCTATTGCTTGGACGGCCACCGCCCCACGTGTCATCCTACGTGTCGCCACATCATCGTCCACATCAGCAGCCACATCAGCAAGTCAACCGAGTCAACATGCCATGTCATCATCAGCCAATCACAGCGCGACACGTGTCAACCTCTCATTCGTCTGACGGCCGCCGCCCCACGTGTCGCCACGTTGTCTTCCACATCATCAACAGAGTGACGTCACCAATGACGTCATGAACAGTGACACGTCACCAATGACGTCAGCATAATAATTGAGTCTTAGCCGCCTTGCCACGTGTCGCTTCAACAGTCAGCCGCCATGCCACGTGTCGCCTTCTCATCGTGCCACGTCAACCAAATAGTGAAAAATCCAGCGTCGCGACGCTGAGGCTTTGGCGTCGCGACGCGCGAACAGTGCGAACAGTGACCAAATAGTGAATTTTTTTTGCTATAAATAGGCCGCGAATTTTCAGTTTTCATTACACCTTTTCTCACTCTTCTATGTAATTAGGGAGTTTCTCTCTCTAGAATTTTCATTTTTATTTTTTACTTTTTACTTTTGTAATAATTTTAATTACTGTTTGTAGTAATAATATTTACTTTCTTTATTTTACAGTTTTTACTATTCACTATGCGGAGGTAACTTCCCTATGCTAAGGTGAAAGGTAATTATTTTACTATTGCTATTTAGATTAATCTCCCTTAAAAATAATATATTTACTATTTAAAATTCTGATTAATAAAGGAATACCGCTATATTGGTCGGTTGGTAAATTTATTTTCTGTTGGTTTGAAACTGATTAATCAAGGATACCGCCAGACTGGTCGGTTGGTAAATTTATTTTGGTACCGCCTTTATGGCTGGATTATGGACAAATATTACCGCCTATATGGCTGGTTGGACTTAATTGGACTTAATCAGGATACCGCCAGATGGTCGGTCGGTTGATTAAATAATTTCATAAGTTTATATATTATTTTATTGGGAGATATCTAAATTAGTAATATTAAAAGTAATTCCTTTTTGCCTTAGCATTTTATTTCATTTGTAATTTTCTCTTCAGCATTTTCATTATCGCAATTACTTTTCAGCAGTTTATTTTATTTTTTTCAAGTTTTTATCAGCCCTAGCTATGTGTCATAACTAAGTTAATATCTAGGGTTGTGATGAAATTCAATGTCACGGGTTTATAAGGGTTAGATTATAATTTGGGTAATATAAAGATTTATTTATTGAGTCTTAATCTTAATGCTCTTTAATTAACTGGCCATTAATTAAATTGACTAGGTAAACTTAAAATGAACTAGACATAGGGATTTTAAGTTTAAGACCTTAGATTCAATAGCCCACGATCTTCCTTAAGGATAGATAACCCTTTCAATAGATTTCCTTACAGGATAGGAATATACCTGTCGGGCGGGGGGGGTAGTCTAATTGGAACTTAATCGTAATGAATCTAGGTAATTTGGTTGACATAGACATATGGTTCAATTGGATTATACTAGGTATTTGTAATTGACCATCGGAAGAGGCTTTTACATAAATTAGTGTTTCAGGTTAATAAATCAATATATTACCCAATTATAAAATAACCACTTTATCTTTATATAATATTGGAATAAATCACAACCCTAGATAGTTTTAATATTGAATTTTCTCAAAATATCTTTCAATAAATTTTTTTTATTGTCTTTAAATTTAGAATCGTCGCTATTTCAAATAGTTAAACAACCTGTTAGATACTAGTAATCATTTAACCTCATAAAATTAATAACTTAGGTATTAAGTCCTCGTGGGATCGATACTTTTTATACTACTTGAACGATACGTACGCTTGCGTTATACGTGTGTGTTTACGCCGGTCATACTCCACACCCGAACTCATTGCCCTATCCCTAATCACTGCGGCCCGAAAGTTACGACCCTACTTCAAGCCCATCCTATCAAAACGTATACACCGGATTATCCCCTGAGACAAACTTGCAAAAACCAGGCCTCAGGGAGACTAATGAAGTGGTCGTTAGAAAATAAGCGAGCATGACATTCTCTAACCCTCCCGAGACAGCGATAAAAGGAAAGGCCTTAGCAGACTTCATAGCATAGCTCACAGAACCACAGGTCCCTGGCGGTGGAGGAAAGCAGTTGGGAAATGTCTTGTGGACGGCTTGTCCGCAAGCTCGCACGGATACGGAGCATGGTAGCACTAAAAAGTTAAGAAGGGAGAAGAAATTACTGTCGCCTCAAATTCGCCTTCAAAACTACAAACAATTGAAGCAGTTACGAGGATATACTGGCCGGACTAAGGCTGTGTACGGAGTCGGAGTCCATGATGTAGTGATCAGGAGTGACCTCCCAGCTAGCAATACAAAGCTAAAAGGAGATTTTCAAGCCAGAGAACAGCAGCCATGGTAGCTTACTTAGCCGAAGTAAGAAGTGGGTGAGAAAGTGGGAAACGTACTCTTCAAACAGGTCAGACGGGAAGACAACTGCGAAGCAGATTCCCTGGCCAGGCTTGCCTCTTCAATGAAACAGAAAACCCCAGGGTAATCCCTCTTATATACCTCCAAGAAAGAAGCATAGGGGAGACAGAGGTGGACGTACTAGAAGAAAGCAAAGATTCATGGATGCAGCCGATCAGGAGATATCTGGAAACAGGAAACAGGAGCCCCTAAAGATAAAAAGGAGGCCAGGAAGCTGAAATTCAAGAGCACCAAGTTTTCCCTGATTGAAGGAGTACTCTACCGGAGAGGATACACCGTACCCCTCCTAAGATGTTTAGCACCAGAAGAAGCAGACTACGTACTCAGGGAGATTCACGCAGGCATCTGCGGGAGCCATGCCGGGGTAAGATCAATCGCCTTCAAAGCCTTGAGGCAAGGGTTTTACTGGCCAACCATGCACCAGGATGGCGTGAGGGTGGCGAGGAAATGCGAAGGTTGCCAGAAGCATGCCAACCTCTACCATCAGCCGGCAGAGCAGCTAACCACCATATCCAGCCCCTGGCCCTTCGCACAGTGGGGGCTAGACATCATAGGGCCGATGCCGAAAGGACGAGGCCAGGCAAAATATGCAATCGTGGCCATAGACTACTTTACCAAATGGGTAGAAGCAGAGCCCTTGTCCACCATCACAGAAAAGAAGGCCACAGAGTTCCTGAAAAGAAATATAATCTGTCGGTTCGGAATCCCCCAAGCGATCATCACCGACAACGGAAAGCAGTTCGACAGCAGGGGATTCAGGAAACTTTGTGAAGACCTCCGGATAACCTTGAAATTCGCCTCGCCGGCCCATCCCAAGTCGAACGGACAGGTTGAAGCCACCAATAAAATCATCAAGTCAAACCTAAAAGCTCGGCTCGGATCAAGCAAAAGCCTATGGGTCGAGGAGCTACCGGAGGTACTATGGGCACACCGAACGACCTTCAAGGACTCAACAGGAGAGACACCCTTCTCCCTATCATACGGATGTGAGGCCGTCATCCCAGCAGAGATCGGAATATCAACCCACCGGGTCCGCCACTTTGAAAACGAATGGAACAAAGAACTTATCAAAAATCACCTCGACCTGATCGAAGAAAGAAGAGAACAGTCAGCAGTAAGAGCAGCCATCTACCAACAGAGAATGGCCCGATTCTACAATAAGAGAGTCCGGACCCGCTCCTTCCTGCCAGGTGATCTAGTGCTAAGAAAAGTGACTCTGAACACCCGACGACCTGAAGAGGGTTCGTTAGGTGCCAAGTGGGAAGGACCTTACAAAATCATTGAGATGGTAAGACCAGGGGCCTACATCCTGGTGCATCTGGACGGCACAAGGTTGAAGAAACCATGGAACGCCGAGATGTTAAGAAAGTACTTCCCATGAAGATCAACTTTCCTTTCTTCCATTTCCTTTCTTTTTTGCAGAAACCGGGCAAAACAACGAACCGGAACAACTGTTGTAAAGAGGGCAGCACGCCCCCAAGCATGAATAAAAATTCATTTTCGGGCAAAACCCTTTGAAAAAAAAAAAAAAAAAAACCACCACCAAATCTATCTTTGGACTGGGGACGTAACATTCCCCCAGGGCCAAGTAATTCAAACAGCTCGGGGTCGGGCGATGTCCCACCGAGTCTGTCTCTGGACTGGGGACGTAACATTCCCCCAGGGCCAAGAGATCGAAACAGCTCGGGGTCGGGCGATGTCCCACCGAGTCTGTCTTTGGACTGGGGACGTAACATTCCCCCAGGGCCAAGAGATTGAAACAGCTCGGGGACGTAACATTCCCCCGGAGCCTGTCTTTGGACTGGGGACGTAACATTCCCCCAGTGCCAAGTGATTCTTACAGCTCGGGGACGTAACATTCCCCCGGAGTCTGTCTTTGGACTGGGGACGTAACATTCCCCCAGTGCCAAGTGATTCTTACAGCTCGGGGACGTAACATTCCCCCGGAGTCTGTCTTTGGACTGGGGACGTAACATTCCCCCAGGGCCAAGAGATTGAAACAGCTCGGGGACGTAACATTCCCCCGGAGCCTGTCTTTGGACTGGGGACGTAACATTCCCCCAGTGCCAAGTGATTCTTACAGCTCGGGGACGTAACATTCCCCCGGAGTCTGTCTTTGGACTGGGGACGTAACATTCCCCCAGTGCCAAGTGATTCTTACAGCTCGGGGACGTAACATTCCCCCGGAGTCTGTCTTTGGACTGGGGACGTAACATTCCCCCAGTGCCAAGTGATTCTTTCAGTTCGGGGACGTAACATTCCCCCGGAGCATGTCTTTGGACTGGGGACGTAACATTCCCCCAATGCCAAGTGATTCTTTCAGCCCGGGGACGTAACATTCCCCCGGAGCCTGTCTTTGGACTGGGGACGTAACATTCCCCCAGTGCCAAGTGATTCTTTCAGCCCGGGGACGTAACATTCCCCCGGAGCCTGTCTTTGGACTGGGGACGTAACATTCCCCCAGTGCCAAGTGATTCTTTCAGCTCGGGGACGTAACATTCCCCCGGAGCATGTCTTTGGACTGGGGACGTAACATTCCCCCAGTGCCAAGTAATTCAAACAGCCCGGGGTCGGGCGATGTCCCACCGAGTCTGCCTCTGGACTGGGGACGTAACATTCCCCCAGGGCCAAGAGATCGAAACAGCTCGGGGTCGGGCGATGTCCCACCGAGTCTGACTTTGGACTGGGGACGTAACATTCCCCCAGGGCCAAGAGATTGAAACAGCTCGGGGACGTAACATTCCCCCGGAGCCTGTCTTTGGACTGGGGACGTAACATTCCCCCAGGACCAAGTGATTTACTCAGCTCGGGACGGGTTACGTCCCACCGAGTCAAACTCCTTCGATTTGGGGAGGAAACATTCCCCCAAAATCAAGGACCATTACCCAGCTCGGGGTCAGGTTAGACCCCTCCGGTTCATAATGACCTCTGAAGGGTCTCATATTGTTCGGAACAACAAAAACAACAAAGAGGGAAAAATAAGAGAAGACATAAATATACATGTGTATATAAAAATATAGTGTTATTACACAAAAAGTTGAAGTGTACATAGGGCCCCGGTAGGGTTACCCTTTTCATTCAGCCCGCACAGGGGCAGGAATTTCTTCCTCTAATGGTTCAGGTGGCGGAAGAAGCGCTCGGCATGGTCAGGAGGAGGAACAGCTGCTTCATCCTCGGCTGCACGACAGACCTCTACTTCAGGGGCGGGAGGAGGGATCTCAATGCAGTCTTCACCGGCGGCCGGAGCCTCAGGACGTTCTTCGCAAGAAGCCTCGGAAGCTGGAACAACCGAAATAGGGGCGGGATCCATCACCTCCTCAGGAAGGGAAGGGAGCCACTTCCTAAACTCCTCCTCGGAGATATCCCCCTTGCAATAACTGATGGCTGCACGGATGGGGTCCATGTTCAGATTTGGCAGCACCATCGGAATCAGCTCAGCACAGTCACCAACCCCCTCTAGGCGGATAGCCTCCTTCTCGGCCTCAAGCTCACCCTCCCTCTTCTCGAGCTCGATCTCCTTCTCCTCGAGATCAACCTCCTTATCCTCAAGCTCGGTTTTCTTCCTTCCTCAAGACTATCTCGGGCCCGAGCAACTTCCTCATCTTTGTTCTTCGCCTTGGCCTCAGCACTTGCTACCTTCCCATTCAGAACGCCAATCTCAGATTGGGCAACCTTCAGGTCCTCCCTGGCATTATCAGCAAGTTTCCTTTCTAGCACAGCAGCTGCTTTGAGAGCCTTGTTCGTTTTGAAACTCTCAACAGCGGCCGCCTCGAGATTCTTAATCACCTCCTCCCGGTCAGCTAGCCTTGCCTCCACTTCGGAAAGGCGACTTTGAAGCCTCTGGGCCTGACCGCCCTCGGACAGCAGAGTCAGAAGAAGACCCTTGTTCTTGGCCATAAGATAGTTGGCCTGCACACAAAAAGGAAGGAAGGAGTCAAATACAAGAAAAAAGAGAACCAAGATCCGAAAAACCGAGAAGGGAAGTGAAAATACCTTCGCCATCTGAGAACTCATCTCAGCCACAACACCTTCAGGAGATACATCCTCATACCTCGAGACCTCCTCAGGAGGAATCACCTCGGCCAGTTCATTGAAGGCCGGCACTAAATGGGAAGTGGCCTCCCGGATGTTTTCCCCCAAGTCATCCACCCCGAGGACCACAGGGCCCTTCCGTTTTTTAGAGGAGCTTTCAGAGGACTTCCTCCCCCTACGGACTTCCTTCCTCTTAACCAACGAGCAGTTTCTTCCTCCTCCTCTTGGACCAGCTCGGTCTCCTCGGCCCCAAATGGACGCCTCCTCTTCCTAAGAGGCTTTGGCGGACTGGTAAGATGAGCGGACCCCGATGATTGTGCACCAGGAGAAGAGAGACCCCGAGCAGCAGCTGGACATCTCCTTGAGACACCCGCTCAGCCCCAACAGCGGCAGGCTGTGCCCGGGAAGTTCCGACATCAGCACGACCGGCTTTCTCCATGGTACCGGCCAATTTCTCAAGAAACTTAGGCCTCTTCGACATGCCTGCAAAAGAAAGAAGGAAATCAGGGACCGAGCACATAACAAAGATGTCAAAAAAGGATGAAAAAAAAAAAAAAAAAAAAAAAGGAAAGATCATTAAAACAGTCAGCAAACTTCTACCTATCCGACCTGCGACCTCCGAAGGAGCAGCCCGGACAAGGCCTGACTCAACAAAGGCCACGCTATTGACCAGATCCTTCCAGTGGGCGGCGTAATTCCGAGCCCAGGATACCCGCCTCCGAACCTGACGAGAAACCTTGGGAGCATCTCGCCAACAAGCTAGGAAGAACCAGAGAAGTTAAAAACCTTAAAGAGACTAAAGAGCAGGAAACAGAGAAAGAGTGAAGGGACATTAGACTCCTAACCTCCAGCCCTGAAAATATCCGGCACCAAGGTCTCCCCTTCATCTGAAAACAGGGACCGTCCCCAATCCCCGTAGCCCAGAACCAGAGATCCTTGAAGTTCTTATTTGAATCAGGGAGCTTCTGGACGATATTCATAGAGCTATTGTAAGCAGAAAGATAATACCAACCATGATGAGCCTTTGGGTTGGCCTTCAGACGATACACCCTCTTCATCTCTTCAAAAGAGGGCTCCCCAAGCCCTGCCCGATGCCAAGCTGTGTACAACCCGGCCAAAATTCTCCAACTATTCAGACTTAGCTGACAAGGGGCGATTTCCATCTCAGCCAACATCCAAGCGAAATAAGGCTGGATCGGCAACCGTAGCCCGCACTCAAAGAAGATAGGAAGGAGTGCTACCGAGCCTTCGTCAGGTTGGCTGGCACGATCCATAGGGCCGGGAACTTCAAGGGCAATATCTATCGGAATATTATACCGCTGACGGAGAAGGGCGAGGTCATCCTCAGTTATCTTTGAAGGGCGGTTCATATCCAGAGCCGACGACCCAAGTTCACCAGGCTCTGGGTCCTTCCGAGGAACCCTCTGATGGTAGGAGTCATTTTCGATTTCAGAAGCCGTAGGGCTAGTGTCGAGGTCCTCTACACTAGGTGCCCCTGAGCCCGAGGAGAGCTCTTCAGCAGGAGGGGTTGAAGCCTTGACAAGCCTTTCGGAGGAAGAACTATGGGCAGACATCCCTGACACCCAGAAAACAGAGAAGAGAGGGGAATCAGTCTATGAGGAGCTACCCACGGTGTCCATGCTAAACTAGATTGGGAGTCTCTAAAAGGTGCCCTAAAGCAAGACCCAGCAAAAACCACAAGTCTCTCCTGAGCGAAATAAACAAACAAAAACACTGCATGAAGAAAAAGAGAAGAAAGGTCGCTCAGAAAACTTACTTGTTCTTCTCAAAGGCAGGAGGTTATACGGTGCGGTGATGCTCGTTCCTTAGGTGCTCGGCAACAAAGAGAAAAGATGATGGCCGCGGATGAGTTTCAAGAACACGGAGTTGAATGGATCGCTAAGAAATTACAGAAGAGAAGCAGATGATTGCCGAAAAAAGATGGAACAGGGGAAGCCTCCCCTTTTTATATCCGTGACCAGGATGCTCGTGACCATTGGATCTAAAGGAAGAGCCCGGATGAACGCCAAGTGTCACCTACGAGAGGTGTCTCCCAAAATTGAACAAACGGCTGAGATCAGCCCACAGTGGAGAGTACCTATACACGGTCGATTCGTCCTCTCTTCTGGCGGGAACCCAGGGATGTGTGACAAGTGTCGAGCATTGGAAGAAACCCTAAAGTTGATTTGATAGGCATTTAAAGAGACATGATGGTTGCGCGTCTCGAGGAAAGATGATTGAAACGGTAAGAAAATTCCTTCTCACATCTTGGGACGACTACCAGCATAGACAATCAGCACACCCTCTTCATATAGTTCCCGGCACCAACTCACATACTCGTTGGAACCGAGAACTAGGGGACAGATGTTGATGGTGTTTTCAAGCGCTACAGCATTTAAGACAGCACGACAAGGACAAAAGGGTAAATTCTCTGTCTGGTTGAGATCATGTAGCCGACCCGACCAGTTCATGTGAAGACCGACCACATTGGTTCAGATGACCGAGCACTATAGAGGTCGGCAGGAACGCTCTCAGCATAAAAGATTGTCATGGCCGACCTCATTAAAGACCGACCAGATGACGGACCGCGTTCAAGATAACAGCACACCATGCTTATGGATAAGATAGAGAAAAACATCCTACTTTCACAAGGAGAGAGAGTCAGAGTCCAAAAGGGAAAACAGAAGAAGGCAATACCGGATCAGGAAACCCTACAAGAAGAGAAGATCGAGTCCAAATAGGATTTCTTATGCAAATAGGAGTCTGATTTCTGTATTATTATAAATAGGAGGGTAGAGCATGTGTAAAGGGCATCTGAAAATCATCACAAGAATAAGAGGTTAGTGTCATAGAGCTCTGATTTGTAAAAGCAAAGAGGAGATCTAAGGAGTGAATTTGAGTAATAAAAAGCATCATCCTGTTCTTGCCCGTGGACGTAGGTCGGATCCCAAAATCCGCCGAACCACGTTAAATCACCTTGTCTGATTGGCGTATTCTCTTGTTTTCCGCTAAATTTGCCTTTGGTCCCCCATAACCAAACAAATTCACAGTTGGAGGAGGATTTCCTCGGGAGTGATATTCCCATATTGCCCTGAGACCAAAATCCACCGTCAACAATATTGTTCCAATAAATTGAAAATTTAATAAACAAACACTTGAATTTGAAGATAGGGCAGTGACATGGTTACATTTTGATATGGAGAATATAATTTATTGGTTTTTGAAAATATTCAATCCTAGTGCAATCCATTTCCTACTTTCTTCTTCTTTTGTTTTTTTTTTTTTTTTTTGGAATATTGGAAATTCCGCCGTCACATCATCCGATCCGGGCTTAAACGGAGTATGTAAAATTTCTGGCGGTCCCAAATTCTTACAAGAAGTACACCATCTGAATTCGAACGTAGAATTTGAACAATTAAATTCTAAACTTTATGCCACCAAACCATGATGCTCAAAATAATAGGCCAAAGCCCCAGCTATATTTAGGTTTTTTTAAAAAAAAAAAAAAATCCTATTTTGAAATTGTAGTTATATTCTCTTAATACTCTTTCAAAATCGAATTTTTATCTTTTAATGTATAAGATAATAAATTTAAAAAGTAAATTTTAAATATTTTAAATTATTTTATCATTTTAAACACTAAAATATAGAAATTTGATACCGGGAGAGTACTTAATGAATACAACTATCATTATAACCTTGTTTCTTTTGTCATTCAACTTTAACTCTCATTCCATTGATTCCTAACTTTTTATATCTTATTACCATTGACAGAGACATATATTTGAATGACCAAATTGCATTTCTACTAAATGCCATTAGCATTCACAATATATATATATATACACGTCTTCAGGGGGCGTGGCTTGATGGTGTAGGGTTCAGGATCTCACCTTAATGTATTTGGTTCGAATCCAGAGATTGCGTTTCTTTTAATAGCCTGGGACAACCGGAGGTTTTACCTGCTCCGCTTAAGCTCGAAAGAGGTAGTTTGGCGGCTGAATTTCGAACGATTAAAAATAAAATAAAAAATTCACAATATATATATATATATTCAACTCACAAACATATAAACCTATTGGGCTTCTTAGATTGTGTTGTTTTGTGACAACAACAAATAAATTAATTAGTTTCTTCACATTAAATATTTAATTAGTTGTATGGCTTGCTTCCCTTTATACAATCTGAAATGGGAAGTGGGACAAAAGTAGAGTTTATCTTTATGTAAAACTAAAAAAGCAATCACATCCACTTATCTAATAGCAATCCTCAAATTCTTATATTTTCTTTTAAGGAATTTTAGGTACTTTTATCCTTTTCCTTTAAAGTACTCAAAGAAAGTGAGTTCTAATAATTCAAGTATCATAAAGCTAACCCTCCACTACCACATTACTGTTTGTGCTTTTATGTTAGGAAATAAAATAAACAAATTAAGGAGTCACAAAATGATGATTAAAAGTAATCATATAAAATCGGTATTCTGTCGTTAAAAAATAATTTCAATGTAAAATATCGATATTCTATGACTAGTTTTAGTCACCGTTTTATCATCATTCAATACACATATCATTGCTCTTTATATTATATGCCCATCAAAAGGCAAATTCTTTAATTTCCTTTTTAAACTTTGAAAACATTTTTTATGCTTTAATTGATTGATGACGGTCATCACGTTATAGTCAAGTGTTAACTTATTATCCGCATGATCACATATTTGAAGTATGGAAATATTCATCTCTAAAAAAAACAGGAATAAGACTGCGTATATCATGATCTTTCATAAATCATATTTATAACATGAATCTTATGCACTGATTACGTCATTTAATTGATTGATATGATCACAATTATATGATTAAGAAATAGTGATAAGGTAACAAAAATCTAAATATTGTAAAGCAAATCATGTGGTTGTAGAGTTAATAAATGAGGACAATGATGAGTCATGGTGCCATGGCTCTGCCGTGCCGACTAAGGACATGCTCCATCATCCCACAAAGACAGTCCATGTATGAACACATAACTTGTAAGTCAATTATTGTTATTTTAGCTTCTTTTTCTTCTTTGAAAATAAATTCTTCCATGCAAACGTACCCCGGATTGGTTCAGTGGTAAAGGCGAAAGAGGAAATATATGGTTAGGTGTGCGATCATATTTGTTACTTAAGTGGAGAGACCGTGGGCTGGATGTTGCCGCGTTGCGTCAACTGTTTCGGGATTTTATCGGCCTGTTAGATGGATATCATTATGATAGGCTTTCGGAGTTGAGTTTTTCCATGTACCCGAAAAAAAGAACTCCATACACTGAATAGTCATGTAGAATTGGTAATGAGATTGAAAGGCATTGACATAGTTCAGCAAGCATACATAGTCTAAAAGATTCATGGTTTTCAGTTAAAACTGTTCCCCAGGGGCATGCTTAGGTGGTGTAGGTTCGAGATCTCACATTAAGGTCCTGGATTCGAATCCAGGGAGTATGTTTATTGTAAGAGCTTGAAACAGTCGGTGATTTTATCTGTTCCGCTTAAACCCGGAATAGATGGTTTGACGGTTTGAATCAGTCAACTAACTTCATGGTATTTTAAGTCAATAAATGATACTACTGTAAACTCATTATGTATCAAAAGAATATGTTCAATACAAGTTCATAGAAAAGGAAGAGATTATCAATAAAAAAAATCACTTGAAATTCCTTAATCCTTGACTGAGAGCCATAAGAGTTGAAGAAAGTTATGATTGCTATATAATTATGAAATCATTAAGAGCTCCGAGATTCCTGACTGGATCTTAAGAGATTTGGATTCGATGTTGAGTTAAGGATGTGCATTGCTATTAAAGCACACGAGACAACAGATTCTTAGAACAACTTTTAATAGTAAATAAGAAAATATTTCATTAATCATATGGTTGTTCTTCATCTATATCTCAACAAATTTCTAATAAATAAGCTAAGAATCACTAATTATTTTGAGACCATTATAGCCTTGTCATCAAACTAAAGTTTTATCAGATTGCTTTGCCTCTCCATTGGCTTCAATGGTGGCAGTAGCTGAGCTATTTTCTTTGTACTTGTACCACCTAGCACATACTAAGAAGTAACCAAGGTTCAAAACCTCCAAGCCAGCAATAATATAATAGAAGTAATCCAATCTTCCCTTGTTTAGATCTTCTGATAACCAATTCCCAGTTGCAGCTCCTTTGGTGGTTTGATGAACAATAGTAATTAAAAAACTGCTGAAATAACTTGAAAGTCCCATTCCACAAAAGAATAAAGACCCTCCAATGCTTCTCATGTTCTCAGGAAATTGCTTGTAGTAGAATTCCACTTGTCCAATTGAAGTGAATGCTTCTGAAAGTCCAGCTAGTGCTAGCTGAGGAATCAAAAACATACCAGACATTGATGAAATTGCACCTCTTCTTGGTTGAATCCCCAAAGTTGGCTTTGTAAGAGCTATGGTTCTTCGATGGTCTTCAACAATCCCAGATACTATCATGGTTATTGCAGAGATTCCTATACCAATGCCCATTCTTTGGAGCAAAGTGATGCCACCTTCTTTTCCTGTGACCCTTTGGAGCAATGGGACAAAAAATCTGTCATAAATTGGTATCCAAATGGTCATGCTAATCATCATGAACACCACATAAGAGGCAGCTGGGATTTTGAAACTGGTGTTTCCAATAAGTCTATTGGATTGCTGAGCTTGGAAAACTGCATAAGTATGTTGTTGAGTGACGACAAGATGAAAGAAAACAGCTGCAACCCATATAGGAAGTACTCTCAAAATGCATTTCACTTCTTCTATTTGCTGCACACTGCAAAGTCTCCATGGATTTGCTGCTGATCCATCTGGGTTTATTTGGTCTTCTGGTGTCACTATTGCTGCCTTGTCGAAAAATCTGATAGCACAATAACAATTCGTTAATTGTTGCGGAAAATATCTCATATCGGATGAGATGAATGAACGAACTTAAAATATAAACCTTAGGCAATCTAGTGCTATTAAGCTAGCTTTTGGGTTGAGTTACGCTTATGAATTTGAACATAGTATCATAGTTAGATTCATGTACGAGTGGACACACATTAACTACCGACGTCCGCTGAGATGAATTAATGAACTTAAAATATAATCATTGGACAACCATATACTCGTAAGCTAGCTTTTGGGTTGAGTTAGACTTGTGACTTTCAAACATTATTTACCTGAATTGATATGTATACGCTTATGAATTTGAACATAGTATCAGAGTTAGATTCATGTACGAGTGGATTCATATTACCTACCCTCGTCCGCTGAGATGAATTAATGAACTTATAATATAATCATTGGACAACCATATACTCTTAAGCTAGCTTTTGGGTTGAGTTAGAATTGTGACTTTCAAACATTATTTACCTGAATTGATATGTATACGCTCATGAATTTCAACATAGTATCGAAGTTAGATTCATGTACGAGTGGACCCACATTAACTACCCACGTCCGCTGAGATGAATTAATGAACTTAAAATATAATCATTGGACAACCGCCGGCTTTTGGATCGAGTTAGGTTTATGAATTTCAAACATTATTTACCTGAATTGATATGTATAAGAGAGCTTGGAGTTGATAGAACCTGCAGGAATATAGTTGAATAGAGAGCGCAATGGCTGGTCTGGTTGCTTCAGCTGCCTTTTCTTGATTGCAACAGCTATGACCTGAGCCACACTGGTCATTGGACTGCCAGTTGCTGGCACCTTCACATAAATTTTTGATCCCATGAAGTAGAGGACACATGATATCAACATCAAGAGAGCTGGAATTGCTAAACCAATAGCCCAACTGACATTGGATTGCACATAGACAATGAGTGTCAAAGACACCATTTGTGCAAAAGTAAAGGTAAAAAAATACCAATTGAAGAAACTATTGATACCCTTTTCCCAGATTCTGTTTTAGGATTGAATTGGTCTGCTCCAAATGCCAAGTTACATGGCCTGACACCACCAGCTCCTATTACCATCAGTCCAAATGCACTCAACAGAAAGGCCATTTGCCCTTCTGTTGCCCCTTTACATTTTGAACTTTCTGCTCCACAGTGAGGTGGATGCAGTGATGAGATTGCTGCTGTTAGTTGTATTGCTTGCAACCCCTTCACCAAAAAAGTTACAGAATCAAATTACAAAAATTTCATAATTGAAATTCACTGAAGAGGAAGGAGGAGGAGGAGTACCAAGAAAGAAGCAACTGTAGCAAATCCCAAAGTCTTGTAGCGACCAAAGTAAGTGTCACAAAGATAAGCTCCAATCATGGTACCAAAGTTTGTGGTGCCATTAAAGATTTGGATGATTGTTGCTGCTGTAATGCTCTTCATGTTGAAGACAGAAGTGAGATAAATCAACAGGTTGGCTAAAGTACCAATGGCTCCCAGCTTCTCAAAAGTCTCATTACCTGAAATTGATTTAACATTAAAACTACAGAAAAAGAACATGAAGCAACCAAGAAGCTCACTCAACTCAAGCTCACCTATGATGAAGGGCATAGCCTTCCATCCTCTGTAGTTAATCTTAGCTTCATCATCACTGTCACTTCCTTCAGCTTTTTTTACTTTCTCCATTTCCATGGTTTCTTTTTCTGCTTCTTTCATTCTGAATTTAAGAATGGACACAATTATAAAGCCATTAGAGGATAATATGTGTCAAAATTTTATTAGACGGAAGTACGGATAACGCGGTATTTTTTTTCCTAGTTTCTCATAATTTTTTTCTCCTTGTTGGACCATCATCATCATCATTCCTGACTTCAATTTCATAGCAGCCTAAGTGGTTGAAACTTTTTAAGAAACAAAATCTTTTATGCAAAATCCTGAAAAAAAAGAAAAAGAAAAAGAAACAAACAGATCATAAAGTTAAGGCATACAGATTCTATATAATCTCAATTACCAGTAATTTTTTGACGCGACGGAGATGATATTATCAAATTGATAACTAAAAAACATATATAATTTAATTATCATATACTAACCGATATAATAAAATATTATTAGATTATTGAATAAGTAACGTCGATTGCATTCTAAAATTACGTGGCATTCTAAAATGTTGCCTCAATTAGTGGCAAATGTGAAAGCATTAGCTGTTCTTATGTGTAAACACAGAGTCCAATGATAATAAAATTATTTTCTTCACTAAATGCTGGGTCCCTGTATAATCATGGAGGTCTTTTTAATGCTTGATGTTGAAGCATGTGGCATTTTTATTTTATCAGTCAACTTAAATTGGATTCAAAGATTGATTCAATTGCATTAAATTATTTATTTCTAATATATGATTTGCGTGTCTTAATAATAATATACAGTTAAAATTAAATTATTTTAAAATTATTATTTAATAATTACTTATTATAATTTATATAAAAAAAATATTGAGCACAAACAAAGGTCCGATGACGGAGCCACATCGACCTCCGTCGTTTAATTTGAAAATTTATTAAAATATATTTTATAAATTATAGATACAAATTTGAAACAAGCTGTGTTTTTCTGACACGACATAGCAGTAATGTTTTGAAATTTTAGTAAAATAAGTGAGAAAAAAAAAACATTTATGGTTTAGAACTGATCTTGAGGATATGTATTAATGTAATAAAATATATGTTCACAAGAGACGTGGTTTAGTAGTGTAGGGTTTAGGATCTCACATTGAGGTATTAGATTCGAATACATAGAGTGTGTTTCTTGTAAAAAAATAAGACAATTAGAGGTTTTACATGCTTCGCTTAAGTCCGGAATAAATAATTTGAAAGTGGGATTTTCAACGATTTAAAATAATAATAATAATAAAATATCTAATAAACTTAGTGGCTTAAATATTAAAAATTGAAATGGAATGTGCGATCTCCTTCTCCCTTCCCATGTGAAGCAAATTCTTACAGATTCACGGGTTCCTAAATAATAATGGGAAATTACCTTTTTTATATTTTAGAAATTGGGTTATTTATGAAAAATTTCGAATACTTTGAACAAGTTTAATTTTATATCTAAAGTTTCAGTCAGTGTATTAATTTATATTTTTATGTGCAAATTAATACAACGACCGAAACTTTTTATAAATTAGTACGTTGATTGAAATTTTTTAGGTATAAATTAGTAAGTTGATTGAATTTTTTAAGTGTAAAATAATATATTGTCGGTAACTTTAATGTATAAGTGCACTTAAAAAATATAATTAGTATATTATATTGAAATTTTGGATTAAAATTGAAATTATTTAAAAATTTCAGATAATTTATATCAGGGGCGGCTCAAGCTTTTCCAGAGCCCTAGGTGAAAAAATTATTTAAAATAATAATAGAATAGAGAATCAAATTATTTATTTGGAAATAATAAAGATGAATGTAAAATTTTATTAAAATGTAATTTTTTAATAAGTCTCCACTACAATCCGAAATTATTAAAGAAGAAGAAATTACTAGTAAGAGTCATCAATTAGAAAGAAAATAATTATATATATATATATTATATATATATATATATATATATATTTTATATATATAAAATTATTATTAAATTTATAATATATTTAAATATATGAATACAAATATTGATGGAGCTTTATATTAAGGATGAGATCCTAGGCGACGACTTAAGTTGGCTAAGAATCGATGTTGTAAATGTGAATTTAAATGAGTTTTATTTTGATTAAAAAAGCGAGTAGAAAGTGGTTACAAAATCACAATTTACTACATCTTCCCATAATGGAAAGTTATAATATAAGTTATTGTTTATATGGTGTTATGTTGTGAATTGAGTTTACGCCATAAGTGGTAACTATTTTTGTGGAAGAGTGATGAGTTATGGTAATGGTAGTTCACCACACACGACGAGCCCGCCACCGTCGGTCGGTTCGGTTCGGTTCGGATCAGATATGGGTGTGCTACTATATATATATACTAGTTTTTGCACGTGCATGCGGCACGGTGTTACAGTATTTGGCCCGTGCCTACGACACAATATTACAGTTTTTGCTCGTGCCTTCGACACGGTGTTACAAAATTAAATGATTTTATTTTTTAATTAAATGATGCACGTGCCTACGGCACGGTGTTACAGTATTTGCCCGTGCTTACGGCACGGTGTTACAGAATTAAATGGTTTTATTTTTTAATTAAATGATTTTATTTTAACTTTCTATTTTTTAATTTGAAATTTTTTGACCATTTCCATCAATCAATTCACTATATTTCCTCAAATTACCAATGAAATGATACGGGCCGTCATTAAGCCACATAAAGAGAGCCGTTGGATACACTATCTTTCCTCCAATACCATTCTTCTTTATTATATAGATATATATATATATATATATATATATATATATATATATATATATTTCTTTTAGAGAAAATATTTTATATATTTTTATAAAAAAATAAAAAATAAACCTCATTATTGTTTTTGACTTAAATTATGAAACATGTTAAAATCGTTTTATTCATGCAACGTTCATAATATCAAATTTGCGAACGTTCAAATTAAGAGGTTGAAACGTAGAATGCAAACGATTTGTTAGACCTGGTCACCGGTCCGGTCCGGTTCTGTACCGGAATCGAATTGGATGGTTTCGGTTCCAATTTTTTTTAATAATTTTAAAAAATAGAAATTAAATTTCAAAAAATTTATAATTGGATATTATTATCTAATAAATATAATAATAATTTTATTTATTTAAGTTTTATTAAATTAATTATAAATAAAATAAAAACTTAAATTACGGTTGGAACCGAACGGTTCCAACTCCCACCCTAACAGAAAAGTACGGAATCGGTTTTGATTCCGATTCCCAAACCGGAACCGAAACCTTCCAGTTCAGTTTCGGTTTCAAACCAAAACCGTGACTGGGTCTACTTTTTGTTATTGTAAATTAAATTGTGAATTATCAATTAAATTACCAACGTTCAAAAACATTTCTATATAAAGAGGTTTCTTATTTGTAAGAAAATATAACTTGAAAAATCATCTCTCTCTGCTGCCCAAATTCCTCCTTCTGTTCTTATACCAATCGGTTTTGTGCCAAATCGATTGAGACATAGTATTTTTTGGGTTTATTTTATCTTAGGGTTGACAAGACTGACATACTACAAGCATAATACATAGATACAGCCGCGGAACATCTTAAAAAAAAGCGACATACTTCCCGACTTCTTCTTGTTTAATTCATGATGCACGGTAATATTATTTTTATTTTGCAAACTGTTTCTACAATCGAGTCACCTATGATTGATATACAAGTCAGTCTTCAAGTGGAAAAAAATAAGAGGTTATTGTTCTTTACAACCAAAGGATTGGGCAAATCTAGCAGTCTTATCTGCAAATCCTGAAGAGCTAATTTAGAATTATATAATAGAATTTATTTTTTCACATGTTCAATAATGGGTCAAAAAATATATAAATAAAAATTTTAATGTGAAAAAGATTTTCATAAATGCTTATCTTTTGATGCACATAATGTTGAGTGGAAGACCCACCACCACAATTAAGGTGGACTGAGAATCATGATGCAAGAAGTCATCATTGTTTGTTAGCCACTTGAAATAAGGAGGAATTATTGGCTTTTTGGGCAAATAAATAAATAAATAAATTTTGCTTGTCATAATTTAAATAATATTTAAGGTATATTTGTTTCCCCGTAAATTTTTTTTGAAAAAATATTTCATTTTTCTTTTTACTGTGTTTAAAATACTTACGAATAATTTGATGAAAGTAAACTATTTTTCGATCAATATAAAAATTTAGTCATTTTTTGGAAAGTGACTTGTGATAGATAAATAAGTAAATCATTTTACAAAAAAATAATATTCTTCTCTTCTCTAAAACTTACATAGCTAACTTTTAACCACCAAAAAATATTTTCCTAAAAAATTGGACGCGCCAAACATTTGAAAATATTTTCCGAAAATATTTTTAGATAATAACTAAATATTGGAAAATATTCTCATTTTTCATAAAATAATTATCATGTAAAATATTTTATTTATAGAAATCATTTTACAGTGAAACAAAGAGACCCTTAGAGTGGAAGCAAAAAATAAAAAGAAGAATAAAAGTTTGAGTAATATATTTATTGAATTAAAGATGAAAAAAATTAGAATTTTGACTCTATTTTATACTAAAATCCTAAATTACATGAAATTAACAAAATGGATATGACATCATAAATTAGAATTATGACATAATAAAAATAGAATTATGACATAATAAAAATATTCTAATCAAAATAAAACATATAAAATGATAATGAGATTCAATATCTAATGACAAATAAAAATCTTTGAAGCTTCTTAAAAAAAAGGAAAGAAATTAATAATTGCGATTTGAGATTAAGGTAAAAAAAAAGGAATTTAAGGATGATCCGGATCAAATTAACGTTTATAGTAAATTAACATCGCATGCATCTTTTCGTTAATTTTAAATCGATATATTATGGTCGAAATCGGACACATATATTCTTAATTATAAATATTTCGAATTAGAAAACTCATGTCCTACATCTTTAAGTCTCGTAAAAGGTTCAATTATTGGATCTTCATCTTTTATTGGAACTTTTCCCTCGCATGATGAAGTTAGGGACCTAGCAATTATAGCTTAAATATTGTATAAAGTAAAGTTTCTGGGACATGGGTCAAAATAGTTTCTCTTAGATAGCATTACAACAATATATAAGATTAAAATTTACACAAATTGACAATTAATTCTTTGAGACCGTCGTTGTGTATGAGTGACGTGATACTACATGCCAATAAGTTGAATTTAAATATAATTACTACTTATTTAATTGTTTTTTACTATTTTAACACGTGTGATAAAATATTATCGGTTTATTGTAGGATGACGTGATATCACTGTTGTATAATATATTTTTTCACAATAGGCAACACTAGCTATATTCATATAAGATCTTGACATCTATACACACTGTATTTTTACGCAAAATCAGATGATGAGTCTCTTACGGGAACACCCTCTGAAAGTTGGGGAAATTGCAAGGATGAATGTCAGGAAGGAAAGGAACTCCAAGGAATATAGCCGAAAAACCAGCCAGACATCACTTATATATGGCATACATTCTCTATAAACCAGAACATCCGGACGGACATGATCTGAAAACCCTATATCCGATCGGACATAACACATCTTTCAGTGAACAATCAGATTGTCAGTTATTGAAATTAAGGAACTTGATTACGTCCGTCTGAACAGATGATTAAAATATAATATCATGCCGGACATGTATCGAGCTGGCAATAATTACACACATCTTCAATTACTAAAATCACGGGCATAACTATGTCTCGAGCTATAACTGACAAAGCGGATTGACAATCATTGAAGAAGGAGAGAGGATTATATCCCCTCATTCCATTCTCAATCCCTCATATTTGGAGTTGAGAGAAAATAACACCGATATTTGGAGTTCCATTCCCCGTGCTGCGAATCCGACAACTAATTGACGATCAGAGGTGTCTTCTGAGCCACAACATACGCATAAAGATACGACCTAAGGGCACCCTTCTCAATAGTTTTGCTTTTCAGAGTTTTTGTTATTAACACAGTATCTCCGACCATACGTACACCACGTCCGACCGGACATGCATACACATCTGGTCGGTATCAGGCCGCTTTTACTGTCTTAATCAATTTCAATGTTTTGCATTTTCATACTTACTTTATTGTTATTTCATGTGTGTTTACTCTATTGTTGCTTTATTAAGTGAGGCACATGTGCTGTTAATTTACTGATATTTATGCATGTCTTCGTTATGTTTATGCTTTTACAATTATTTATCTATCTTTCTGTTACCACTAGGACTATGCATGATTATGTTTTTTTTAGTTTCCGATATATGCATGTTATGATTTATCGCCGCCATATCTGTTACTTGCATGCTTCTTCGATTATGATCCTTATATCAAGTCCGGTCAGACATTGATGAACATATCCGAACCTTAAGTACCTCAAAAATAATTTTGTCCAGCCTAGCCTGGCCGGAAAAATATGTATTCTGATCTTTTCAATTCGCATTTTGTCATTACTATAATAATGTGGGAAGCGGTAAACCTCGCTTCTACAGTCTAATAAAACTAACATATAGTTGTTGAATCCTATAATAATATTTATTATTTTGGTGTATAAACTTTAAATATATATTATTTTTCAACTACATGTTTTCTGTTTCATACTGGAGACTTTTCAAGCTTCAACTCTTCCATGGCCAACTGTGGGGGGTCACTGCTTCCTTTATACTTGTACCATTTTGCACATAACAAAAAGAATCCGAAATTTAAGAACCCTAATGCAGCAACTAAGTAATAAAAATAATCCAATCTCCCCTTATTAAGATCTTCAGGTAACCAATCTCCAGTGGCAGCACCTTTTGTGAATTTATGAACCATTGATATCAAGAAACTGCTTAAATAATTTGATATTGCAATCCCAACAAATGTCAAAGATCCACCAATGCTTCTCATATTTTCCGGAAACTGCTTGTAGTAAAATTCAACTTCAGCAATAATAGTACATGCTTCAGAAAGTCCTATAAGTGTTAGCTGAGGAATTAACCAAAATCCTGACAGAGAAGATATTGCACCTCTTCTTTGTTCAACACCCACAGGATTTGAAAGAGCCGAAGATCTTCTCTTATCTTCAACAATGGCAGAAATAAGCATGGTGATTATAGCTAGAATCATGCCAATGCCCATTCTTTGAAGAATTGTGATACCGCCTTCTTTTTTCGTCAATCGTTGGAGCCTTGGAACTATGATTCTGTCATATACAGGAATCCAGATCGTGAGGCCAAGCATTGTGAAGATTGTGAAAGACGCAGCTGGGATCTTGAAACCGGTGTTTCCAAGGCTTCTGTCGGATTGAAGAGCTTGGAACACTACATAGGTTTGTTGTTGAACTAAAGCAACATAGTACACAATAGCTGAAGCCCATATAGGAATCACTCGAATTAAAACTTTTACTTCCTCAACTTTTTGCATACTGCATAGTCTCCATCGATTTACTTCTGATCCATCCGAGTTTATTTCATCTTTAGGAGTCATGATTGCTGCTTTGTCCAGGCACCTGAACATTGTTATCACTTGGGTTCATTAGTATAGAATTTTTTTTCTTCCCTAGAGACTGTTTAGAGTAAAGATATATGCACAAATAGATACGGCCACGGTTCCGAACCGAATCGGAATCGAACCGGATGCATATTTACTAGTCAACCTGCCATTTGACTAGTCGAATACGGTGTTTGAAAACGCTTAAGCCGTGCGAGCTTGTCACACCCACTGCCTTTTTTTTTTATTACAATACAAATCTACAGATATATAATCTGAAATCTACTGTGATTTTACTATACAGTTATTTGATGAAAAAACTTTTATTTTACCGCAAGTGTAGCTTAAAAGCTACTGCACCACAATACCAAACAGAACAGAATACAAATAGATGAATAGTTGAGAGTAGTTAGAATCCTTTTACCTGAATTGTTCAGTATAAGGAAGCTTGGAGTTGATACAATTTTTTGGAATATGGTTATGAAGAGAGAGCCATGGTTGCTCTGGTAACTCCAATTGCCTCTTCTTGATTGCAGCAACTATGACTTGCCCCACGCTTGCCAAAGGACTACCCTCTGGTTTCACTTTCACATAAATTCTTGATCCCATGAAGAACATTGCACAGGATAAAAACATCATAAATGCAGGGATTCCTAATCCCCAAGCCCAGCTCACATCGGATTGCAGATAAACAATGATGGTTAAAGAAACCATCATAGCGAAAGTGAAGGTGAAGTAGTACCAATTGAAGAAGCTGGTGATTCCTTTCTTCCCAGATTCAGTATTGGGATTGAATTGGTCAGCACCAAATGCCAGGTTACATGGCCGAATACCACCAGCTCCAATTACTAACAATCCTAGCCCACTAAAAAGAAAAACTAATTGCCATGGTGATGCCCCAGCACATGTTCCAGAATCTTGATTTCCACATTCAGGTGGGTGCAGTTTTGAAACTGCTGCTGTTAAAGTAAGCATAAGCATCCCCTTCAACAGAAAAAAAAGAAGAAGAGAATATTAAGTTATGAAAGCAACAGTTTATGAGAAAATATGAAGAGGGGTTTTAGAGAATCTGAATATTGAAGGTGCACATTCCCTATAGTTATGAGGCGAGGCATATTCATATGTTTTGAGAAGGTGTAGGAACCATTAATATATTGTACGGTTTTTTCCACGTGAGATGTGGTTGTTGGACATGCACGACTCAAATCCATGTCATCCGCAGATCGAGGATTATACTGAATGACAATTTACCGTGCCCTTAACACACATATGATTTTTGAGTACAACCATGATACCATCAAGCCAACTTGACTTGAGTGGACTTGAAATCTTACTTGTGAACTTGAAAGTCCAAGATTCAAATCCAGATTATCTAAAACGGACAAATGACCTCGTAGAAAAAAGGGTCATAGAAAAACTGTGCTACGGTTAAAATTCAGATCGACACCAAATTTAGGTTCCGTTAATAGGTAGTACCAGAAAAGAGGATATAGAAGCGATTCCCAGAGTCTTGTATCGGCCAAAGTAAGTATCAGAGAGGAAAGCTCCAAGCAAGGTGGCAATATTTGTGGTGCCATTGAAGATGTTAATGAGAGTAGTAGCTGTGATACTTTTCATGTTGAAGACAGTTGTGAAATATATCAAGAGATTGGAAGAGGTACCAGTAGTTCCCAGCTTCTCAAAAGTTTCATTTCCTGTAAGATTTAATACAAGTATCAGAAATTCAGAAACAAGCATTTTGTGAACAAAGAAACTGATATCCGGAATTTCTTTCCTTTTTTTTTACCTATAACAAAAGGCATCGATTTCCATCCTCTGTAATTAAGCTGAGGCTCATCATGATCAGTTGTTGTAACAGCTGCTGCCTTAGTTTTTTTCTCCATGGTTTCTATAGCAAAGAGTTGATCAAGTTCCAAGACTAACTTTCAAGTTTGTTAAGGTAGGCCAGTTCCAAAGATAAAACTATAATGATGCTAAATGACAAGAGTGGCTATATTGTTTGAGCTCCCACAAATTTTGCCTCTTTTATAAGCTTTCATTGATCATTGGACACTGTGCATTCACCTCTAGTCTCTCTCTCTTTTTTATTTTTTATTTTTTATTTTTTACATGAAGATTGCATTGAAAAGAACAAACTGTCAATAATATATCAAGGACCCTACATGCTGAATACTTTTTTTTTTGGAACGTTGGAAACCCAGCCACCAAACCACCCATTCTGGGCCGCGGCGCAGGTAAAATCACCGGCTGTCCCAGGCTCTTACAAGAAGTGCACCCCCTGAATTCGAACCCAGAACCTCAAGGTGAGATACTGTACCCTACACCACCAAGCCACACCCCTTGGGGACCCTACATGCTGAATACATATATAAGGTTTACATAAAGAAACTTAAGACTCGAACTTAATTAGGACAATACTTAACAATCTAAACACAATATAATATATTGTAATTTCATAAACCGTAGAATTCTCGTAATCAGTAAAAATACAACTTAACATACTAAAAATTATTGAGACGGATAAAGAAAAATTATGGGATTTTAGTGGTGCGCATTCAGGCGTGGTAAAACTTTTGAATGCTACAGAATGGGAGCACATCAAAACTGATCAAGTCGCGTTTAATTAGCATACAAAAATCTAAATCTCTACATTAATTAGAATATATGCACTCGGTTGCAGTTTCAAACCGTAATCAAACCGCAATCGAATCGTTGATCAACTGAATCCTTAACAAACCGGACCGTATATCGCAACCGGTAATGGGTCTAAATCGATTGCAGTTGGTGTATTTCCAACCAACGGTTGAATCAGATTTACAGTTCAACTGTAACAAATCTGATTCAACCAGATTTTTTTATGGTTGAATCAGATTTTTTAAATATTTTTTTTAAAAAAAATTAAATAAAAATATGGTTCAATCGTAACCGTACGGTTTGATTCGGTTACGATTAAGGTTTACGATTTTGACTTTGGCCGAACCATAAATCATATGATTTAGTTATAATTTCCAACTGTAACCGAACTGTGTCCATGTCTAGCATTAATGGTTGAAAAGTTGAAGTGTCTTTCTTCATATGGGATAATGATATTTTGACTTTCATGTGAATAGATTAGGATGGTAAGATTTGGAAGCAAATGGAAAGGTCACTTTAGTAATAATTACAAATTATTTGCAACATCCAAATAAGATTTCATAAAGTTTTGTTTTCAATTGAATCAAGTCTATGCTTGTAGTAGCTGTCATGGTCAATATAAGCCTTTTCACATATGAATTTGAAACCTAATGGAAGAATTGTCTCACATGTGGCCTACTTTCTTTAGTATCCTCCAACCACATACAAAAAGCTAGGAAAGGCCGCGAACACTTTTTTTTTTTGAATCGTTGGTAACGTTACCGTCAAATCACCTCTTTCGGATTTAAGCGGAACATGTAAAATCTCCGGCTGTCTTAAGCTCTTACAAGAAATGCAATCATTGGATTCGAACCCAAGACCTCAATGTGAAATTCTGAACCCTACACCACCAAACCACATCCATTGAGGACAAAGGCCGTGAACACCGATATTCTCACTTGAGTAATAATTTATTCGACAAAATGCTTATAACATGATTTAGAATGAAAAAATCATCTTGAATTTCGAATTGAATGGTTAGGAATTTTAAATCTCGATCGAGATTTGAAATTGAATTTTAAGGATTAGTATTTGGTTGTCGGGTCCCGGGTTCGAGTACAAATGATGCATTTCTTTGTAAGAATTTGAGACAACAGAAAATTTTACCTGTTCCATTCATTTAAGTCTGCGTCGGGTGATTTGGTGGCGAAATTTCCAATATTTCAAAATAAAAATTACTTAATTTTAAAACATAAAATATATTTCACTTAATTTCACCAAATATTATCGGAATTTTGCTCATATTCCCTTTAACTACTTGTCAAACAAAACCAAGAGTTTCCTTTGTTGACTCGCAAGTAGTAACCAAGAAACGGGTCACCATCTCTTCTCAATAATGGAGTTTGAATCTAACCATTTCACATTAATATATATATATATATATATATATATATATATATATATATATATATATATATATATATATATATATATATATATATATTAATGTGCTTGCTAGTTGCTAGCTAACTAGCAATGTCCTTTTGTGATGATTTTAATGCTCGTGGGTCAATCGTTCCTATCATAATATCTGTCTTGGACATTAATTTATTACAAAACGTGATAGACTTTTATACACGAATATTGTGGTTTGAATTAAATACGGAATAAATTATCAAAATTTATTTTATATAGATTTTATTTGTTTTGAATTATTGATCTAATATTTAGTACAAATTAAGCTTAGTATTAGATCCTTATTCTTTTTCTACTAAATAAAAGTGTGTTTTTTTTTATACCCAAAGCTTTTTTAGTTTAAATTTTGAACTTTTAGAAGTAGAGATTTTGAGTTTATTTTTTTTAAAGGAATTAAATTGTCTAAATTATATATCTTTATTTTATTGTAAAAAATTATTTTTTATTTATTTCATAATATAACATTAAATAACTTGTCTATTAACATAAAATATTTTGTTAAAAATTTGTAAAAAAATCTACTAATACAATCTCTATTTGAAGAAACTTTATTCGAAAAGCTATACTATTATACATAACCTAAATTAGGACCCTCCCTCATCATATGTGCTATTTAGTTTAATTTGGGAATTCTGTCACACGAGTATTAATGGCAATAAATGAATAAGATTCAATTATATATAGTTTTTTATTCAATAATTATTAATCACAATTGATAAAAAATTAAATACAAAATATTAACTCAACACCGAATTTAATTACATAATTTGGTGCCACAAGTGATGCTAATGAATGATTTATGTATGATCCACCAAGTAAACAAGTGTCTAACGGAATTAATTTTGTTTTGTTATGAACCCACAAGTTGAGTTATTGACATTTTTCCAAATAAAATTTCCCCACAAATTTGCACGAGTGTTGAATACTTTGACATTTTAAGATGATAGAATCTTTTTCCGAGCTTAATTTCTTTGGTAAAATTTGTGGATAAGCAAAGGCGAAGTCAGGAGATTCTCTAAAGATATGATCCGAATTTTTTTAATCGATTTTTATTTGACGTTATAATTGATGGTTACATTCAATATAATCAATGTCTATCTAGCTAATCTCATTCTGTCATATAACAGAGTAGGTGGATTTAAAACGATTGTGATGACGTAATAATTCAAAATTTTGAGTTGGTTCGTACGTCAGTCTCACCAATTCCTTTTCTGCTTCCATGTATCCATGCACGTATTGCCAAGGTGTTTTTTTAGTGTATAAAAAGTTAAGGAACAATTTGAAAAAAGAAGAAGTTAGAATATATATATAGACATAAAGGAAACAACATCATCTTATCTTCTTTTTTTTTTTTTTTTTAATTTTATTTTAGTAATCGGAGTGTTCGAACAAGTTTACGTGTACTTCGATTAATCTCTGAGATATGTACTTTGTGCTATCAGAAGTTTCGCAACACAAATCAGAATAAGTCACTGATTTTTTTACACTAGGGACATGACCTTAGAAAATGTATCTAATGAGATTCGAACCTTAAACCTGAGATGAAGCATACCACTCAAGCCCAATGTCTTTACCATTGAGGCAATCCTTCTACTTCCTATATACTTCCTATTTATTAAAATAAAAAAGGACATTTGGACCCAAATATTTAAGGAAAACAACATTAAATCCCTAATGTTTTTTTTTTTTTAAAAAAAAAAGTTATACAAATCATTGTTTGTTAATAAATTTTGTTCGTTCAAATAGAAAAATGAGTTATTTAGTTTATTTATTTTATTTTTATTATTTAATGATCACTTAGATTCATAATATTATACTTAGGTATTTCACTAACAAACTTATTTAAGCGATCATATCACTAAAAAATTTCAAAAGCACTCCATAATATCTGATAATTTCGAAAATTATTATACATAGAAATGAAAAAAATAATGTTGATGATTAATAAAAAATGAAAAAAATTCATGTTTTCATTAAGGTTTTTGTTCTCCATATATATATAATATATATATATATATATATATATATATATATATAATTTATTTATTAATGAGATAATGTTATGACTTGTATTACTTGGACAATTATGTTTAAAGGTGTCTCCAATGAGAGTGACTTGGTGGTGTAGAATTCATGATTTAACCTCCAAGTCCCGAGTTCGATTTCAAGGGGTGCATTTCTTGTAAGAGCCAATGGCAGTCGGAGATTTTACATTATCTGTTTAAGCTCGAGTCGGGTGGTTTTGTTGGTTGCCAGCTTCAGCAAGCTGTAAACCCTTGTCCACCGAAAGTGGCTGTGAAAGGAAGCAACTCATGCAAGTGTGTGAGGTGTGTGGAAGCAAGCTGTGAAAACGTGTGAACAGTGCACACGTTTTCACAGCACTATAAATCTGAGCATTTTGAGGCCATTGGTAGTATCCCAAAGTGTATAAGCTCCAAGTAGAGAGCTTGAGAGTGTGTGAGGTTTTTTGTTAAGTTTCTAGTTGAAACTTGTAGTATTTATTCTTGTAGTAATAAATACAATTCGGTTTTTCCTCAAATACACTCTAAAGTTATCGTTATTTTCACAACAAGTGGTATCAGAGCCTTTGGTTCTTCATTGGGATCGAAAAACCGAAGAACGGAGTTTGGTTCGGAAAATTCGAGTTCCGGAAAAGTTGTCAAAAATTCATTTTGAGGTCACCATCAGCTAGTTCACGTCGAGACGAGCACGGTGGTATTTTCCGGCGACCGAACCGACGTCCACAGCATCCGCACGCGCCAGGCAGAGGGATCTTCACGCGCCTCACTCGCAGACACGCTCCGCGCGTGTAGCTGAAGGTTAAAGACGATCCGCGTGGCCGCCACGTCAGCGCCACGTCACGCCCAGTCAGCGCACAGTCAGCGCCCAGTCAACACCACGTCAGCGCCACGTCAGCAAACCGGTCCCACTGCCACGTCAGCACTGCCACGTCAGCAGCCTGGTAAATTTCATTTAGCCCCCTGAAGTTTTGAAATTTACATTTTGCCCCAAAACTTTTAGGAATTTACAAATCAGCCCTTGTGTCGGATTTAGACCAAAGAAGTGTATTCCACCATTTTCGACCGTTCCGGACGCAACGGTGACCTCCGATTTGTGAAATTCTGACCCGATTTTAGTGTATTACCATTTTAAACTTTAAAACTTAAAATGTAGATGGAGGATTCTCATTCTGTGGTGCAATGATTAAACTGGCTGCCACTAATTACTCCCTCTGGAGACCTAGGATGATAGATTTTTTACATTGTAAGGATCTGTTTGATGTCATCGAGTTGAAGGGAGTGAAACCAGAGTCTGCTAAGGAGTATGACTGGAATAAACTCAACAACAGAACTTTGGGTCAGATTAGGCAGTGGATCGGTCACAGTGTCTTCCACCATGTAGCACAAGATTCAGATGCTTACAGGATGTGGATAAAGCTGGAAGACATGTTCCAGGCCAAGACAGCTCGGAATAAAGCCCTGTTAATGAGGCGTTTGGTGAACTTGAAGCTACGGAGTGGAACTTCCATTGCGGAACACACCAACGAGTTCCAGAGCCTGGTGAACCAGTTTTCTGCAGTAGACATGCAGCTAGGAGATGAAGTATAAGCCCTCTTACTTCTCAGTTCCCTTCCTGATAGTTGGGAGACATTGGTGGTTACTCTCAGCAATTCCGCTCCAGGAGGTAAAGTTACCATGCCTATGGTAAAAGATGCCCTGTCGAATGAGGAGTCCAGGAGAAAAGATGTTGGCTCAGAACAGACAGAAGCCTTCGTCACAGAGACTCGAGGAAGACATCAAGGAAGAAACGGAGAGAGAGGCAGAAGCACGACCAGGGGTAGATCCTCATATGGAAGGAAGCCTACCTATAAGTGCTACCATTGTGGCATTGTAGGTCACCTAAAGAAGAATTGCCGAAAACTGCAACGAGAGCAGAGAAAAGGCAATCACCAGCCGAAGAATGACGAATGAGAGACACTGATCGTTGTCCAAGCAGATGTAGCAATATGCTCCATACAGGAATAGACATGCCTTCACAACGCAACTCAAGATGTTGAGTGGGTGGTAGATACTGCAGCATCCTACCACGTCACTCCTCACAGAGATTACTTCACAACCTACAAAGCGGGAGACTTTGGATCAGTGAAGATGGGAAATATCAGTTCCTCTGGGATAATAGGAATGGGTGATATTCAGTTGCGGACAAATGTGGGTGTACATTGATCTTGAAGGATGTCCTGCATGTTCCAGAACTTCAGCTGAATGTACTCTCGGGGATAGCTCTTGACAAACAGGGTTATGACAATCACTTCAGAACTGGCACATGGAGAATGACAAAAGGTGTCATGGTTGTCGCCCGAAGACATGCTTGCGGCGCACTATACAAGACTCATGTGAAGATTTGTACAGACAGCCTCAAAGTAGCTGAAAAATAGGCTTCTCAAAATCTGTGGAACCAGAGACTCGGACACATGAGTGGGAGAGGGTTGTCTACCCTGAACAAGAAGGAGCTTACCAAGGATGCACCACGAGGTCCTTGCAACCACTACTCAATTGGTAAGCAACGCAGAGTCTCATTTGATTTCTCTTCAGAGAGAAGATCAGAGTTGCTCAGTCTGGTGCACTCTGATGTTTGTGGTCCCTTGGAGGTTGATTCATTGGGCGGTAACAAGTATTTTCTGACTTTCATCGATGATGCTTCACTGAAAATCTGGGTGTATTTCCTCAAGACGAAGGATCATGTCCTAGATCAGTTCAAGCTGTTCCACGCCATGGTAGAGCATGAAACATGGAAGAAGCTGAAGTGCCTTCGCACAGACGATGGAGGCAAGTACAGTTCTAGAGAGTTCGAAGCCTACTGCTGGAGACATGGGATTCGACATGAGAGAACTGTTTCATACACAACACAACATAATGGTGTCGCTGCGAGAATGAACTGCACCATTATGGAGAAAGTCAGAGGAATGATCAGTATGGCTAAGCTGCCAAAGCCATTCTGGGGAGAAGCTGTTCGTGTTGCCTGTTACCTGATCAACATATCACCAACTGAACCGTTGAACTTGGAGATTCCGGAGAAAGTGTAGTCTGGTAAGAATCCCTCATACACTCACCCTAGAGTATTCGGTTGTTTAGCCGTTGTATATGTATCCAATGAGCTCAGGGAGAAGCTCGATGCAAGGATAACTCCATGTATATTCCTAGGCCATGGAGATGAAGAATTTGGATACAGACTATGGGATCCGAAGGAAAAGATGGTCATCACAAGCCAGAAGTAGAGTTTCTTGAAGATCGAACAATTGAAGACATTGAAATGCCCAGAATGTCTTCCAAATCCAGTGCCAACAGAAATCCAGACTCAGCACCAGCACAATTGGCCACAGATAGGGTGCACGAGGAAATTCCAGAAGCAGAACCAGAGGAGGCAGATAAATATGTTGAGCAGGGGGAGACACAGCCTGTTCCATCGGAGATTACTTAAGAAAGTGTTGAGCAGGGGGAGCCGCAACCCACTCCACTAGAAGCTGCAAGATCATTCACAGAGATGGATGATGATAGACCTCCTGAAACCAGTGGACCTCAGACAAGAAGATCTGAGCGAGGCAGGATTCCATCAACCAGATATCCGGGATCCGAATATATTCTGCTTACTGATGTGGGGGAGCCAGAGAGTTTCCCAAAGGCAAAAAGGCACTGAAGAACAAATGGGTGAAGAAACATGGCAACAGAAGATTACTGTGCAGAGACACAGTGGATTGTACTATGCAGAGACATAGCAGAAGAATATTGTACAGAGATGCAGTGAAGTGTGCTGTGCAGAGACACAGCCGACATGTCAACAAAGGAACAATGATCGGGACAAGCTAGAGTTGTGCAAAGACATAACCGTGATAGCTGTCAGATGATACATAGAACTACGATTGGCTTGATCCCAACTCAGGGTACGTAGGCAGTCATTCAGATGCAGCCAGGGGAGGATCCTTTGGAGGATCCGTTTTTGGATAATCGATGGTCGGCTCAGATTTTGAGAAATCTTCACCGAGGGGGAGATTTGTTGGTTGCCAGCTTCAGCAAGCTGTAAACCCTTGTCCACCGAAAGTGGCTGTGAAAGGAAGCCAACTCATGCAAGTGTGTGAGGTGTGTGGAAGCAAGCTGTGAAAACGTGTGAACAGTGCACATGTTTTCACAGCACTATAAATCTGAGCATTTTGAGGCCATTGGTAGTATCCCAAAGTGTATAAGCTCCAAGTAGAGAGCTTGAGAGTGTGTGAGTTTTTTTGTTAAGTTTCTAGTTGTAAACTTGTAGTATTTATTCTTGTAGTAATAAATACAATTCGGTTTTTCCTCAAATACACTCTAAAGTGATCGTTATTTTCACAACAGTTTAACTGTGTGATTTCAACGTTTCAAAAAAGAACTATAGTTAAAAGTTTTATTAAATTTTTTTTTTTATTTACCATATCTATTCATAATATAACTAACTAATTGCGCGGATCATCGACTAATATTTTTAAAAGTTATGTACACTTATATCGGCATGAGATTCACATCTCTTCCCATTCGTGAAGTATAGGGATTCAATTCATTTATTCGAGCAGAAAAAGAAAAACCAACTCCAATTATGTACTTTTCTTAGGAATAGTAAAGTTTGAATCATTATATATTCACAATTAAACAATATTCTAAAAACAAAAAAAAATAAAAAAAGAAAAAGAAAAACATCAAATATCTACTGTTACATTTGAAAAAAATTATAGCCTTTATATTTTGTTAAGAATAATGAAATGAAAACTAAACAGAGATAAAACAGGTACAAAAATATTATCAAAATAACATCGTTTTAATCTTTTTTATCATAAAAACGACGTCGTTTTGAAAATTATTTTATCCCCATTTTGTCCCAATCAACTAATAGCAGTGTCACGCCTCTCCAATCCTTTCTCTTCATCTACAGATTCTCTGCTAGACAAATTTCTCGAGTTCTCTAATTGCACCTCCTTCACCTGATCATTTTCAAATCCTGTACTATAAACCACATAATGACTAGCAAAGAAATTGAAGTACACAAAATTTAGAGCTCCAAGGCCAGCAATGATGTAGTAGTAATAATCGAGCCGATTCTTGTTCAAATCGTGACCTCCAAGCCATGGCGATTTCCCATTTCTTTTAGTCACATGGTGGATTATATTAATGGTCAAGGAACTTAAGTAGCTTGCTATTGACAAGCTGAGAAAAAATGCCGCCCCTGCAACTGTTCTCATACTCTCAGGCATTTGGTTGCAGAAAAATTCCATTACAGCAACTGCAGCAAAGGCTTCTGTCAAACCTGACATGGCATATTGTGGCAAGAGTGTTAAGACACTCATGGGAGACACGAACGAGTCGTGTTTCAATGCCGATTCGCGGCGGATTTTCTCCACAAATCCTGCTACTAACATACAGATAATCGACATTACAATACCGGTCTTGATTCTTTGTTGCAATGTAAGTCTCTTGTCTTTCCCGGCTACTGGAATGTAGATTCGCTCGTAAATGAGGATCCATACTGAAAGTGCAACCATTGATGTGAGATTCATCCAGGCTGGTGGCATTTTAAAATGGGGACCAATTGAATTGTTCATTTGAATTGCTTGAAGGATTCCGAATGTGCCCTGTTGATCCATTGATATGAAACAAGCGATTCCGGATACCCAAACGGGCAAAATCGAAATCACACATTTCAATTGTTCAACTTGTTGTAAGCTACAGAGTCTCCAGCCATTTTTTGCCATGCCTAGTTCTTGCAACTCACTTGGTTCAGTGATCAAAGCAGCTCTATCAAGGCACTTGAATCTATTTGTGCGTTTGATTTTATTAATCAAAGGTGGATCATAAAAGCTATGCTCACATCCTGCAGCTTCAATGCTAAAACCCCTTTTCCTACAAGATGCTACTACAACTTTAGCCATGTCCGAAAAGATACTCCCTTCAGGATTTGTGTAAATATAACAATGGCGGCCGATGAGGAAAAAAGTTATGGACAAGGCAAGGCAAGCTGTTGGGATTGCGAAGCCGATAACCCAGCTGACATTTGTCTGAATATAAACAACTGCTGTGAGAACTATTACTAGGGCAACAGTGAAAGAGAAGTACCACCAATTGAAGAAGCTCTCTAATTGTGCTCGGCCTTTTTCAGTGGTGGTGTCGAATTGATCGGCACCAAAGGCAATGTTGCAAGGCCTGATGCCGCCTGCTCCCATTGATAGCAATGTAAGTGCTGCGAAGAGGACGCAGAATTGCCAGCCTTGAGGCTGAGGGCAATTAGGGGGATCACTACAGGCTGAGGGTCGCAGCTCCTGTATGCCTGCAGTCAGTGTCATTGCCAACATACCCTGTAAAAACGTTAAACAAGAAACCTTCACATCAATATATTATCAAAAATGATAAACTTACGTAAAGTTTTCCCTAAAGTGAGAGAGTTTGGGAAAATTTTCGGGAAAAATGTATGTATGTATATCATTTCTCTACATATGTGTGTATATATTTTGTCGGTTAAGTGTTGTAGTTTATTTGTATCATATTGCTTAAGTATGAAATTAGTTGGTGGTTTATTAACCTTTGGGGAGAGGCTTATAAATAGGTAAGGGCAAAATTTGTTTTTTCACTCACATGTATATGGTTCCGCCACTGAATTTTACCCAAATGATATCAGAGTCAAGAATTATCATGTGCTTCTCAATCGTAATCGTACAATGCAAATGATGACACCATATTAACTAAATTTAAGATTAACTTGTGGTTTATTAACCGTTAGGCACCATTTCCTTATACGTTATGAACCTTAACCCTCATAATAATCGTGAAATTAAAACAAATTTATTTATTTTTTCTTACCAGCAAAGAGGCAATGGAGCCGATGAGGAGAGTACGGAACCTGCCCAAATAAGCATCAGAAATGAAAGCACCAAGCAATGAAGTAATGTTGTTGGAACCGGACCAAATTGTAACTATATTAACCAAAAGAACACCTCCTAGGTTGTAATTGTTTTGCAGATACACTGTTATATTGCTTATCAAACCCATCGAAGCCAATTTCTCAAACGTCTCGTTCCCTTCAATTAAGCAAAACCACACACAAAATCAATCATATTACGAGAAAAATATAATGCATTAAATAAAAAAACATGCATCATTAATAGAGATAGTTAAAATCAAGCCAAAAACAAGGAGGACAAATAGACCGTATAGATTGGAGTGACTTACTTGTTCCGTTTAAGTTTAGAATGGATAATTTGACGATAAGATTTCCAACGATTCCAAAAAAAAAAAAAAAAAACTTATATATTTTAAAATTTTCTCCTATCCTTTAAAGAAATACACATTTCAAAAAAGAAAACTCAACGAACATTGCTTTAAAGAAATACACATTCCATCACACCTAACTCAACTAATCACTATAAAATAAAAAACTGTCATAGTAGGGACGGGAATTATTTACGGATTAATTTTTATCGGTAAATATTGATGAATTACCGGTAAATTCAAAAAAAAAAAGCAATACTAAAAAATTAACACTCAATTTTACCAACTGTTTTACCGATAGATTAATTTTGTCACAAAATTACCGACAGTAAATGAGACGTCAATTTATGGTGCCACATATTAATAATAGATTACTGATTGTTTAGTGACGGAAATATTCTATCGCTAAAACTAAGCGGCTAAACAAAAATAAACATGAAGAAACAAAGAAATTACAAAAAGAATTTAGGATTATCAAAATCACAGTAGGAAAAGTATACCTAATCCTAAGTATTTAAGTTAGACCCGGAGGGATTGAAAACGTGTTTTTAGTGAATGAAAACGAAATTTACTTTGATAATCAATGGAAGCATTAATTAGCAGTAATTGTAGACGACCCTCAATATAAATTAATATATCTAGAAAGTAAATTTATACAAAGGATTATGATAACGAGTACCATAAGACACTCATTAAAGATCTATTTTAGGAAAGTTTTCCTAAAATGGATCCTTAACGAGTGCCTTTACGACACTCGTTAGCATTTCCCTTATACAAAAGCTTAAGCAAAATCAAGTCATTACCAAGAATGTACTTTACGGCTCTCCATCCTCCAGGTCTTTTAGCAGAAGGGTTTTGTTCTTGCTCGACAGTGGAAGCAGAAGAAGACTGGAGATTATTATTATTTGCCATATCAATTTTGCTCACTGTTGATTTAATTTCATTAAATCTTAATTTCCTTTTATAATAAAATGTAAACCCCATAAGAAATTAAGAATATGAAATTACTGCTAGTATATGTATATACTTGGCTCTGATTACTCGGACAGTTGCTGAAAATTCTAATCGTATATGTGATTTGATTGGTACCATGCATGCAACGTGCCTAAAAAAAAATTAATTAGTCAAGATCTAGCTATGAAGCAGTTTGATCCTAACTTTACGTGTGGGTTTCTCCTAGAAGGAAAATGATAATAAGAATAAAATAAGATTATACGGAAATAAAATTATCATCGAAACGACGTCGTTTTAATTTTAAAAATAAAATAAGAAAGATCAAAACGGTGATTTTATCCTCATTTAGTTCCCGTTAATCTCTATATGATTGTTCCTTCTAGAAAGCTTATATAACTCACTAGAAGAATTGAATTTTGTAAAGTCATAAAATTTCTATTTTCTTATTTCCTTAAGATTCGAACCAATAAAATTACTTGAAATCTATTCGTCTACACCTTTGAGGGAAAACATTAATATAATCGTTGATAAAATATATTTAATAAGCCAATAAAAGTCGTAACTTGTAAGAATTGAATATGGATTAATCCAGTTAATTAAAGTATCTCTACTCTTAGATTATTAAAACATTTTTTTAAAAAGAAAGATTTGAGCCTATTCCTTATATATTATATCCCACCCTACTAAAATTTTAAATTAAAAATATATCAATTATCTTCTAAAACTTGAACCTATGATTTTTTATTTGCACGGTAAAAGTTAAAATATAATTAAATTAATCTTTGAAATATTCAGACGAGACAGTTAACCAGACCCTACACCTATGATTTTTTATTTTGACACTTTTATTTGTGAACTTTGAAACCAGGCTTCTTTTAGAGACCATAAACAAATTGTTTGATGGGTAGTATTAGTTCTATGTGTGTTGACAACTTTCATATTAAAATAAATTTAATTGAGTTGTAATGAGGTTTGAAAATCTCGAAGTAATTAGAAAAGTATTTTGACAATATCAGATAAAGATATCAAAGTGGTGTTCACTCTTTTGGACTTTCCAGAAGATTTAGAGTTCCAATTGACATGAAATCAGTGTCATTGGAAAGTAAACTCGAAGACGATCGCATACATATAAAGAACGGATGATTTGGTCAAGGGATGAGAAAATTACAACCGTTTTAAATTGCACATCAAAACTAGTCTGTAACGTGCGTTTGCGTAACGTTTTAACGCTCGGAGGCAGAAAATTTGTGCTTGAGGGGCGTTCGGACGCCTGTGCGTAAGTGAATTATTTTAGATGCATTTTAAGCCAATTTTACACAAGGAAATCTATATATTTACCCTACATATTTAAACAAACACATAGCCACTTAACTCAGGTGAAGAAGGCCGCTTGGTGCTGGTTAGATGAGTTCTTCAAGTTATTACAATCTAGAGGCATTCCAGTAGGTGAAGTTGTCACCATAGGTCCTATACCTTCGCTGTAAGTTTTCTCATTATAATGGATTCGGGTAACGGCCTATACCCGGAGTAGTTTTTTTTACTCTTGAGAGTTTTCCACTCTTTAACAAAATCACCGGTGTTGATTCTTTTTATTACTTTCATATATTTACCTTATCTTATAACTGCATAGATTAAGGGTGCTTATTGATTCATACCATAGTCGCCCTAACTTTGATATGTCTTAAATTAGAGTAGGTATTTAATTCCGCACAATGTCAGAACCTTAGACATATTTCGAATTTTTCAGGTTGGTTAAAATCAACATTTTCCAAAGTTTTAGGCGAAGTTTTATTTAATAAGGTCTTATTAAATTTATTTTTCTAGCTAACTATATTTATAAACACATTTTTTTTATAGATATGTTTGACTATTGTTAATTTTTTACTTAAAAATTAATAATAAAAATCATTAATTAAAAAGAAATATAATTTTGTATTTATTTTTTTATGTAATATTATTATTTATTTTATAATATACTTAGATACATGAATACAAATTATTATAGGGCATGTCATTTGGGATGAGGCCCTAGCCGATCAAGAAGTTCTAGACAATATTATTAGCCTTGAATATACTTTGTAAGCGTCATTGCACTTGATGAAGAATTTTGATGATGCAACGCTAGCGGTTTCGATGCGCATTCGCGAACATTATAAAAAGATGTTGAAGCTAATTGGATGTGAAGGCTCATGCGTCAAACGAAAATATTTAGTGTAGTCTTATAGCTAATGGCTCTTAATGTAAGTGAGTTGATAATTTAAGTATTCTAAGCTCATATGACTCATACACATTCATATAGATGTATTATGGTCATGTGCAAAATGTTTTTAAATATTCAAATACTGAGTTTC